>WWET01005722.1:28650-39696 GCA_011038615.1 Limnodynastes dumerilii
GGAGAACGCCGCGTCCAGACTGGTGAGTATGCCTGAGGCTGTCACTGTTTCAGTGACAGTCTCCGACGGCTGCGAGGACCCGTGCGCCGGGAGAATGGTACAGACAAGGAACCAGGGCACAGGTAAGTGCGGCGTCTGCCGCGGTTTGTGATAAGAAAGACAGAGAATCACTATGTACAATGAACAAGGTAAAGGAGTAATGTAGGCAAGATACAGGTAATGGTAACAAGCGGTTGCAGGTGAGATACTGGTAAGATAACAGATACAATCAGACAAGATACTGGTAAGGTAACAGACTGATGCAGGTGAGATACCGGTAAGATAACAGACACATGCAGACAAGATACTGGTAAGGTAACAGATATATGCAGACAAGATACTGGTAAGGTAACAGATACAGACACTGGTATGAATAGCAGAGATAAACAACATAAATAAGGAACCTGAATGAGCAGGCAGGAATGGAGGAAGAATCAGGAACACGGCAGAGACCAGAAAACTAACACATACAGGAAGCAGGAAACAGAAGCAATGACCCACACCTGTGCTCTGGAAACAAGGGGCAGATATCCCTAGTCCACAGGTGTAGGATAATGAGCACATAATGAGAAGTCCCAGACAGAGTGCACAACAGCAGCCACTAGTAGCAGGTGATAGAAATGTCCACAATAGAATAACAATTCCAGGTCTGCCCCTATGGGCAGAACAAGATGTAGCGGTCCAGGATGTAACAATAGTGTATATAGTGTATTTGGAAGGTGTACAGACTGTATAAAGTGTGTGTAGAGGCTGTGTATAGTGTATATAGTGTGAGGGCAGACTGTGTATAGTATATATAGTGTGTATGCAGGCTGCGTATAGTGTATATAGTGTATTTGAGAGGTATACAGACTGTATATAGTGTATAAAGTGTGTGTGCAGGCTGTGTATATTGTATATAGTGTGTGGACAGGCTGTGTATAGTATGTGTGCATAGTGTAGTGTGTATAGTGTGTGGGCAGGCTGCGTAGTGTATATAGTGTGTATAATGTATGGGCAGGCTGCATATAGTGTGAATAGTGTGTGGGCCGGCTGTGTATAGTGTATATAGTGTGTACAGTGTGTGGGCAGGCAGCGTAGTGTATATAGTGTGTATAGTGTGTGGGCAGGCTGCGTATAGTGTGTGTGTGTGTGTGTGTGTTTGGGCAGGCTGCGTATATTGTGTATAGTGTGTGGGCAGGCTATGTATAGTGTATATAGTGTGTATAGTGTGTGAGCAGGCTGTGTAGTGTATATTGTGTGTATAGTGTGTGTGCAGGGTGTGTATAGTGTATGTAGGGTAAATGGGAGGTGTAAAGGATGTGTATAGTGTATAAAGTGTGTGTACAGGCTGTATATAGTGTGTATAGTGTGTGTGTATGCTGTGTATAGTATATATAGTGTGTGTGCAGGTTGTATATAGTGTATAAAGTGTGTGTGTGTAGCCTGCATATAGTGTGTAGTGTATATAGTGTTTGTGAGATGTGTGCAGACTGCAGATAGTGTATATAGTGTGTGTGTGTGTGTGTGTGTGTGTGTTGAGTGCATTTTGTGTGTAGTGAAAAAAGTGTGTTAAGGCTGTGTATTGTGTATATGGTGTGTGTGTGTGAGAGAGAGAGGTGTGCAGGCAGTGTATAGCGTGTATAGGGAGCGGATGAATGTCCGGGACATGTGGCTCCTGGCCGTGGTGGGTGAGTTCCTGGGACACTGGCGTCTGTCACTTCCCCCTCCCCTGTGCCGGGGGACCTGCGGTCACATGTGGCACTAAGGCTCCCCTGCTCTGCCAGAACCTCAGAATGTTTACAGTGTCCAGCAGGCTTTTGTTTGAGTCTAAACAAGCAGCTGTAATACATTTACACCTTACTTTTATACACTGACACATGATTACATAACCATTTACCATTTGTCAGCAATTTAAGCAAAGTCTCCACTTACACCCATGAGATTTATCTCTGAAGATTTTAAGCCCAAACTCCAGCGATTTTGAAAATCCCCCTTAGTAAATCCAGAGATTTGTATGTCCCTCATGCAAAAAATCGCGAGAGAGATTTAAACATCGGCAATATTGTTCCCCACTCATCTTCGGCGATTTTATGAAGATTTTGCTTTAGTAAATCCGGAGACTTGCAAATTGCCGGTAAACTAATGCAATCTCCGGCGATTTAAATGAGGCCCCAGTTAGATTCTATGCCCTGGGAGCAGTTCCATAACACCTTCACAGCTTTCACTTTGTCTACCAAGGAGTTTATACAGTTACTATCAACAGCAGTGCTCGAAGTGGAATTTAAGAAGTGGGGGTATGGAAATTTCAGCACCAGTTTGGCAAAGTAACGGGTCAACACTGAGTAATCACACTGTGTACGTCCTGTGGGTAAAATAGATTTTGCTGCACTCAAAATGAAATGGAGTGAGTACCCACAATGGGGGTGCTACCGCACGTCATGTGGATCATGATTTCTACACTGAACACTACATGTTTAATTAAATGATCTGGCTACCACTAGGGCAAAACAGTAATAGCATCCCCACAGGGCCGTTTCAAGGGGGCGGGCAAGCCTTATTGTCCCTCCTTTTGTGTACCCAACCAGCCTTATTACACCTTCCTTCTGTGTGTCCAAACAGAATTATTGTCTCTTCCTTCTGTGTGGCCAGACAGTCTTATTACCCCCGATTTCTCTAGCCAGTCTTATAGCCCCCTCTTTATGAGTGTCCACCCAGCCTTATTGCCCCGCTTCTGTGTCCAGCCAGCCTTATTGCACCCCTCTTTACTTGTGTCCAGTCAGCCTTATTGTCCCCTCCTATTTCTCCAACTAGCATTATTTCCCCTCCTTGTGTGTATAGCCCCCTCCATCTTTGTCCAGCCAGCCTTATTGCTTCTTCTTTATATGTGTCCAGTCACCCTAATTGTCCCCTCCTTCTGTTTGTTTGTTCAACCAGCATTATTGCCTCTTCTTTTGTGTGCCCAGCCAGCCTTATTGCCCCCTCTTTCTTTGTCCAGCTAGCCTTATTGTTCCCTTCTTCTGTTTGTTTTTCCTCCTGTGTCAAGACAGCCTTATTACCCCCCACTTTATTTGTGTACAGCCTTATTTCCCCCTCCTTCAGTTGACCCCCTCTTTGAGCCCAGCCAGTCTTATAGCCCCCTATTTATGAGTGTCCACCCAGGCCCAGGCCCATTTTATTTGTGTCCACCCAGCCTTATTGCCCCTCCTTTTGTGTCCAGCCAGAATTATTGCCCATCTTAATAAGTCCATTAAGCCTTATTGCCCTATTCATGTCCAGCTTCTTACTCCCCCTTTTCAAACCCCCATTTCCCATCTACTTTCTAAAAGAACTTAATAATAAACTTACGCACGCTCTGCCGACTAAAGACGCTCCCATGACTTTAGGTCACGCTTGCGTCTTCTGATCAGAGCTGCGGCTGTGCACAGCAGAGCATAGACAGCTCTGTCAATGGAAGCAAAGCTTCCAGTGACACATTCAGAACTGAGCAGGTATGGCATAGAGTGGTATGGCATACCCGCACTTCTGTGAGCCCGCACGACTAAGAATACAGCTGCTTACAGAATCTTAAAATTTTACAAGCCCACTTTGAGCACTGATCAACAGTTAACAGTAAAACCTTCTGTATCCAGCCTGACATTGGCTTAAGGACTGACCTGAGGTGAATGAGGTGCTTGCCATGAGACACTTTAAATTACAATATCATCTACGTAACTTTGATGAAGACTTAGTACCTTGTCCATCACCCTCTAAAAATGCACAAGAATACCATGGGAATGAAACAGCATCTTGGTGAATTGATGCACTCCCATGTGAGTAGAGAAAGCTGTTTTTGTTAGTCCAGGACAGAAATATATTTTGTAGAAGCCAGCCAGTCAAGAAGTTCATCTACTCTCGGCATAGGATAGGCTTAAAAAATGGTATTTAGTTTGTGGAAGTCTACACAAAAATTTGTACTTTCATTAGATTTAGGAACCAGGACAATTGGGCTACACCACTCATTGTTGGATTCCACTATCATAGTATCTCCTGAGCATCTTTAATTACTTGCTCTCTTCTGGTGACAGGGGACCTGATTCAGAGATTTAAAATAAGAGAGGAAAGTTACTCATGGGCAAAACCATGTTGATTTCAGGGGAGTCAAATTTCATCTGTTGCAAACAGTACTAATATTGAGAGGTGGTGTTTCCTAGCCTAAGTCTAAATAGCAGTGTAAGAGTAAAGCTGGTCACTATCTGTGTACAGATAGCAAAAGCAAAGATGTATCCCTGCATGCAAATAATGCAATAAAAAAATTATGCAGTTTAAACATAGTTTTTACACTCTGTGATTCAGAGGTAAATCTGGTATGCAATTCAATACTGTCATGACTGTCATACAATTCAAAACATGTGGCTCAACAATGTTCCTGTTTGTAGAGTCCACCATAACTAACAACATTCCCTCTCCCTTGCAGGGCTTACCTAGAGATCCAGTTTCTTGATTAGGGAATTGCAGGGCTAAGGTGGTAACTGCTCCACAGTTCATGATTCCTTTTACAACTTTGCCTTCTTTCTCTTCTAGCACTTGGGTTACAGGTGTGCAAATTGCGTACATGCTGTGTTTAAGACCGCGTGTACGCAATGTATGTAGCAAAACGCTACATACATAGCCTACAATAATTACTATGCATGCCCAGTAACTTTAATCGGTTAGTTACGGATGGACAGGCACAGAAGACGGAGATCTGAATACGGGCCCCCAACTCTAATTGTAGCAATACATTTAAAACAGGGTGTATGCATTAGCACTGGTTACAAACTAACTTTTGTAGAAATACTACAATGGTATCCAAAATGTAAAGCAGAAATAATTATAATTAAATTAGTAATCCAGAAAAACTAAATGATCAGATAGATACATTAGAAATGTATGTAAAAATATGAGTATCACAAAAACAATTGTATCTAAAATAAAAAAACAGAATGAAACAGAAATCTAAATGACAAAAAGATCATGAATTAATGGTTTCAAATAAATCAGAGTGGTAAATATACAGGGAGACCATCTGAGTAAAAGTCAATAATCCATATACTGTTCCTAGTTCCTTAAAAGGAAACAAAAAATTATAAAAGCACCTTTTAATGCTTCATTTAAAAAAAATAACAAATAACAATAAATAAGTAGAAAAGGAAACAAAAGTAACAAATGTCCATTTCCCTCAACTAGTCCCAATAGTGCTAGTAGCCGATGTGATAATTGGAGGTGATGTAAAAATCCAGGGAAGCACCAACAATGTTCACAGCCTTACAGCCTCCTTTAGTATAAAACAAATAATTAATTATGTCCCCTGTAGTAGCAAATCAATAGTTAATGTTGTCCCCTTAGTAGAAAAGAAATAATTAAATATGGCCCCGTAGTAGCAAATAAATAAATAAATATGTCTCCATAGTAGCAAATTAATAGTGTGTGCTGTCCCCTTAGTATAAAATCAATAGTTAATGCTGTCCCCTTAGTAGAAAATAAATAATTAAATATGGCCCCATGGTAGGATTTTTTTTTTTAATATAGCCCCGTAGTAGAAAAGAAATAATTAAATATGGTTCTGTAGTAGCAAATAAATAAATCTGTCCCCATAGTAGCAAATCATTAGTGTGTGCTGTCCTCTTAGTATTAAAACAATAGTTAATGCTGTCCCCTTAGTAGAAAAGAAATAATTAAATATGGGCCCGTAATAGCAAATAAATAAATAAATCTGTCCCCGTAGTAGCAAATCAATGGTGTGTGCTGTCCTCTTAGTATAAAATCAATAGTTAATGCTGTCCCCTTGGTAGAAAAGAAATAATGAAATCTGTCACCGTAGTAGTAAATCAGTAGTTAATGCTGTCCCCTTAGTAGAAAAGAAATAATTAAATATGTCCCCTTAGTAGGAAATCAATAGTTAATGCTGTCCCCTTAGTAGAACAGATAAAATTAAATATGGCCCATAGTAGCAAATAAATAAATAAATCTGTCCCTGTAGTAGCAAATCAATGGTGTGTGCTGTCCCCTTAGTATGAAATCAATAGTTAATGCTGTCTCTTTAGTAGAAAAGAAATAATTAAATATGGCCCTGTAGAATAAAATCAATAGTTAATGCTGTCCCTGTACTATGCAGTCAATAGTTAAAGCTGTCCCCGTACTATACAATCAATAGTTAAAGTTGGTCCTGTAGTAAAAAATCAATAATGAACGCTGGTCCCATAGTGTCAACCCGCTCAGAAGACTCCTCATCGACGGGCTGCTCCAGCGACGAGGTCTTCGGCGGTCCCCGCGTCCTCGTGGAGTGCTGGGCGCCACCATCTTGGTAAGTGTCACGTGACTCCCCGCGGCCAATTCTGAAGCAGGCCAGGGGAGCATGTGACGGCGGAGACAATCAACGGCAGGGGCAGGCTATTTAAACCCCTGTCAGCTGTGGCTCAGCCATCTCACATTGCTCCGTCCTGTCGGGTGAGTGTTTGATCTGCCACGTGTTGTGTGTGTTACCTGCTTTTGCCATCTAGCAGTGTGTGGAGCTCATTGTTAGTTCTCCTGTGTTTAACATCTCCTCGCAGCATTTGCCATCTTGCTCGAGTGTGTAGCCACCAGTCTGTTGTACCACTGTGTAGTTGTTTATCTCCAGTGTGTTTTACTGTGCTTGTATTCCACTGAGTGTGTGTCATCTCCAGTGTGTATTGAGCCGTTGCTCCGCTGTATATTCCAGCTTACAGTGTTGTTATTGGTAGACTGTTACACCTGTCTTTACCTATTTTTTGCTGTTGTCCATCTTGTCAGCACAGTCCCTTATTCCATTCTGGGACTTGTAGTGCACCAAGTTCTGCCTGTGTAACAGTACCCTTGTTTGGTATACCTTCCTGATTAGGAGTGCAGCCTGTACCACCTCCAGTGCTAGTATCCTCCTCTTCCTATATTTCCCTGCATTGGGTTTATATTGATATACTTATTTATTATACATTGTTTACAAGGGTTTGTGTGTACATTCATTCTTGCTGTACTGTGTATGAGGGTTCCAGTATTTGCATTAAAAACCACATTGCTATTTCTGAGAGTTTCAGTGTGTATTACTTACCTTATCCTGTATGCAAGGGTTCCTGTGAGTACCTGGGTTCCTGTTAGCACTAACCACGCTGCAGTACCCCTCTGGGGCTATCGCCGTGGGCACGACCTGTCAGACCAGCAGCCCAGACTATCCTCACCACTAAAGGCTCTAGTGAACACCTGGTGCTGACATAGATTCCGGGCCCCCGGTGAGAATCCCTTTGGCCTACTGCAACAGCTATACCCTCTCCAAATGCTATCCATAGTACTCTCTGCTGCAAATATAAAAAAACTTATTTATAAGGCATTTTGGAACTCTAGTTGGTAAAGAAAATGCCCAAGAATTAGCTTAATCAAACTTCAGCAGAGTCTCTGATGGGGGGATTAATTTGCCAAATTTGGAGATGTATACCAATACTTCTATTGAGCAATCCTTTCTTCCAGGTCAATTCTTGATCTCATTTCTCCCCATACACAAACAAGAGCACTCAGAGGATATTTTCTCTAATCATTGGCTGATGTCTACATTAAAAGTATGGCACGACATACGCCAAAAGCCTAATCTTAAAAGCTATCACGCCCTTTTCCTTTTTTTATGACTAACCTGGAAATACAGCAGAGACAAGCCTTGTATCCCTAAAATCCTGTCTTGAAAGGGAAATTAATCCCATTCACCCATTTTGTTGAAACACAGAAAAAGGGACCACATCCCATTGCTTGGCTATTAGATAAGTTTGACTTTCCACCAAGTCATACACAGGCTCTTCACCAGGCCCAGCACTATGTTAGTGCAGTTCTAAGATTTGTAAGCCCCATTGATATATCAAACTCCCTGGATACATTTCTCTCACAGACTCAAAAAAGTAAAAAGTTGATTTCTGGCCACTATAGATACCTGCGCCAGCCTATGAACCATACACAGCTGAGAACAGGGTTGTTGACCTGGACAGAGACTTTCCCGCACCTTAAGATACAATTCTGAGGGCATATATATGCTCTATGTCTACTATTACCTCAAGCTCTTATAGCTCTTATGTTTTATAATTTTTCATAAGGGTTACTTGACTCCTCATCAGCAATTCAGACACAGATACCTATCCTAACTTTCACATGAGAGAGGTCTTTTTAAGACATTGTATATGGACATGTCCCCTCATTTAAAGATTTTTGACCCAAGTTATATGATACACACTTCTCATTATGGGTACCTTTGACAGCGGAATAGGCAGTACTGGGGGTGTCCACAAATGTTCCATGTATGACTAGGGGTCAGAAAAAAACTATTGTTAATGATATCAGCAGTTGCCATAAAGAGTTTCCTACAGGTAAGGGTAAAGGAAGAACCACCAGCTATGTAACTGTTAAAAAATAAGCTTTTGTTTGCATTCAGAATGGATTAGGTAAAATCTTCCTTAAACAAAGAAACTCACATTGAGTTGTTATTTGAGACCTGGCAAGCCTTTATTAACTTACAACCTCCCAGCATTAAATCACAACTCCATGCTTGCATTAGATACAGCAATTAGTATGAGTCCAGAGTATTTTCTGAATGATCCACCTATCGCATTGGAGCTTGATCAGATCATTTGAGATATGGGCCTATTTGTGGTATGTGAAGCCACGTCCATGAAATCTTCGTGCATCTCCTTCTTTTCTTGAGTGAAGGGTAAGGGGAGATAATTGCAATGTACAATGTCAAAATCAATAGTTGCTATTATTGATATTTGTTTCTCCAATAAAAATGTTTATATAAAATTTAAGTTTTTTAATAAAGTATATAGATATATTTTTTAGAGATGAGCGGTTAGGATTACATGAAATCTGACACATTAAAACTTTGGGGTTCCTAGTCGAACTGAGCCATGCCTCGGTTCCTCCCACCAAATTCGGATCTGTAATCGAGACAAACACCAATTTCACAAAAAATTTAGATCTTTCGAGCCCTGTATTTCATGACTGTGATCAACCAATCACGGAGGGCTAAACATACAGGCAGTCTTGTGTAGACTTTCTTTATTAAACAACTACAACTTGAGTTGAGTGAAAAAACTGAACAGAATGCCTGGGATGAGTATTATCAGGGATGCAACTATAGAGGGTGCTGGGGTGCAGTTGCTATGGGACAGCCATTCCCCCTGCACTCACCTTTATTCCAATCCACCCTATTAGCAGCTCTTCTGCAGCACTGTTGCAGAAACAGTCCTCACATGCCATTGCTGGAGCTACGCACAAGGTAAGAATGATCAGAAAGACTGTCAGTAACCCAGTGGGCCACCCAGGGGGGATTCTGGTAGCCCAGAAACACCCCCAAAATGATTATTTAATAAAAAAGAAAGAAAAAAACCATTACCTTGAAAAGGGGGCGTGGCTTCACTGGTTCCATGAAAAGGGGCGTGGTATCATTGGCTTGTTGGCTAGACAGATATAGAAGAGAAATCATACCACATGGCAGTTAACATAACAAGGGAGCAAGTTTCCCCAAACATTTTACATGAAGTGAAGTGACACCGAGGTTGTGCCTAATCCCGAACAATGGCCACCAGGGAAATACGTCCTGCTCGACCGTAATTCTCCTGTTTTGAAGGTTGTGCACATGCGCACAACCTTCATATGACACTGTAAAGGCCGGAGGCCATAACTATAGTTACGGCCGACAGCTGTTTTACGAAAAGGGGGCTTCCTCCTCTTTACGCATGTTGTATTTCCACCGTAAAGGCAGAGATAGACATGCAAATTAGGGGACGGGGCGGGGGAAGCCTCGCTACGATCAGCTATGCAGCTGTAAGGCCGCATAGCTAATCGTAAAAGTTAGGGTAGGAAGGTTACGCCCGACCGCAGGGTGTGCATGGGGCATGCACTTCCCGCTCCGATGGTGGCCATGAGGCACCCCTAGGTCCGGATCCGGCCCTATGTGAGGGGTCCATGAACCATCAGTGTCATACACAGACAGTAGTCATTCCCATAGACAATAGCCAAGGCTGCAGTGGTGATCATTCAATAGGTTGACAAGGCTGCAGCCACTATTCTGCAACTCATACAAGTGCCTTTAACCCTTAGGGCCAAATTTACTAAACTGCAGGTTTGGAAAAGTGGAGATGTTGCCTATAGCAACCAAGCAGATTCTAGCTCTCACTTTCTTTGAACATACTAGAGAATGTAAGCTAAAATCTGATTGTTTGCTATGGTCAACATCTGCACATTTCCAAATGTAGATATAAATATAAATCCAGCGCTGAAAGACGGGGAATGTGATAGGTGGGTAATATGAGAACACCAAACTCTGTCTGATGCCTATGGAGTATAAAGAGAAAAAAAAGTGGGTATTGCTCCCTCTCTGACAACTTTTAAAGCAAAAAAGTATCCTTGGCGCGCCAGGTAAGGTATCATTCATAAATGAAAACAGGAACAGGTAATTAAACAATCAATTTGGGAAACAATATGGTAGAGGTAAAATAAAATATATTACTAACTTTGTGACTGTGACAACAATGTCTTTCCCCTTACTCATTACGTGATTTATACTAATAAATACATTGATTATTTTATTTTACCTCTACCATATTGTTGCCCAAATTGATTGTTTAATTACCTGTTCCTGTTTTCATTTATGAACGATATCTTACCTGGCGAGCCAAGGATACTTTTTTGCTTTACAACTTTTCCAAAGCTGCAGCTTAGTAAATCTGGCCCTTAGTCTGCTAAAAAGTATGAGGAATATACTAGTTAATAGCAACTTCTATATTCCTCACTCTGCAGAAAGTCCTGTGTCCACACATTTTCCTCTTTATTTATACACACAATGGGCTGGATCCAGACCTTGTTAAGGGCATGAACTTAGTTACTCAAGGGCTAAACCATGTTGATTTCAGGGGAGTCATATTTCATCTGTTGCAAACAGTATTGGTGTTGAGAGGTGATGTTTCCTATCCCAAGTCTAAATAACAGTATGATAGTAACACTGGTCTGGTCAGT
>WWET01005722.1:50008-86892 GCA_011038615.1 Limnodynastes dumerilii
CTAACACACTGCAAAATGGGGAATCTGAATTAGTAGTCAGAAGGTCAGAACGTAGTACCAGAGGTAAATTACCTCTACGATATCAAGAATAAAGTTGTCAGAATGTATTTATACCCGCCTTTGGACCCTTGTAAATGTTCGGTTGATAATGTGATTCATTGTAAAATATATAACTGCATGTTTTGTAAGTTGCATGAGGACAAGCAACGTTTTAGTGGGGAAGAATGTAACACCCCAATGCAAGGGTATTTTTTCCTATTTGCTGCAGGCAAGTGGATGAAGGATGGTGAGGACGCACGAGGGGGGTTGCTTGGCAACCATCAGCTGATGAGGACGCTCGAGGAGTAGCACGCGGGTGTTGGAGAAGGTTCTGGGGCTAGCGTGTGAGGAGAGGGAAAGGAAAAAGATATAGTCAGTTAGGGTTGACAGTTAGTGTGAGGTGAGGTGAGAGACAGAGAGGATAAGTGTATAGAGAGACAGACTAATCGTGAGAAGTGTAAGGTAGAAACGAAGTAAAATTTCAGTTACCACGTTGCTTATCCTCTTAAATAATATTTAATTGAGGTTCCTTTGTATTATTAAAATTGTTTGCAGAAACTGAACTAATTCTAGAGTAAATATTATTGTAAAAGTGTGTTTAGTAACAGTGCACATTGTAATACTGTTTTGGAAGAATTTTATTGTGGTATATTTGTAATGATAGGTTTAAATTTATGAAGATGATGATATTTTATTGAACCTGTTTTACTTTGGAATAGTAAAAATTAACTTATTACATTTTGAGAAAATTGTTTATAGGTTTCTGTGCAATATTGTGTGATTTATCATTTTTGCTATCAGTAAATATAAAATTCACTATCCTCGTGTGTGTATTTTACTTCTCTGCGGATCTGACACCTGTTACAACTTTATTTAGACTAAGTTTTGTTAGATAGTTCTATTTCTTACAACAGATTAAACTAAATTGCTACACATGTAAAGGGAACTTATACAAATAACTTGCTTCCCCTTACGTACCTATTTGTGAATCAGGCCCTATATTACATTTTGTGATACTTTGCCTTTGTGTAAGGAATGTGGTTTGGTGGGGAGGGTTTTAAACTGCAAACGGCATAGTGCCCAATCACTCACCAGGCAGCCAGGCGCACCTTACTGAAATAAAGAGACAGATACCAAAAGCTGTGTTTAAAAAAGGGAACACAGTATTTATTAAATTGGGCCAAATTGAGATTGTTTAATTGACCTAACTGTGACTGTAATTAAGTCACTCGAACTAGGTGCCCCATTAGCAGTTGGAGGGTTCAGCAATACCATCTTATCAAGAGGTCACATACCTTGACCTTGCGCCCCCGTCCCATCCTCCAGCAAGACACTTGACCCCCTTAAACTAGACCACCCCTGCACCTGGAAGGTAATCGGCTAGAGGACCTAACCGCCAGGGGTGTAGTGTCCTCACAACAAGGGTTGTGCTGCTATTATAAGGGACTACCCCCGCTCCCCCTTCAATCACATTCCACCATGTGCCAAAACCTTACTTGCTGACCCCCCAAATGCCACCGCCCCACCCTGTTCCATCTGTAAAGGAAAAGGTTAACACAATGAAAAAATTCTTATACTTTAAAGGGAGGGAGGGTGAAATCCTCATCGCAAGTGCCCCACTCCCAGACTCCAAGCCTTTTTATCCTTATCTGATCCCACTCCTAACTAAGAACAACCCCATTACTATGCTATCCTAATCACCCCCCAAAGAGAACCCATTAACCCCTGACTGCCTGGTGTCTGAATTGAGGCACTTGTCTGCTGTTTATGGCGCCTGAGGCCCTATGGGGTCCTTGGCTCTTTTTAAGTACAAAAAATGCTATAAACAGAAATATTTGTATTAGTGAATACAAACTTTCTTGCTGTGTGTTTTTCATTGAATGCAGTGAAATCTAGATAACAACTTTATATCCTACCCCAAGACTTAAAAAATAAAACCTCATGTAATAAATACATCACTTAATTGTACAGTAGGAAGCCTGAGAAGAAAAGAATGCAGAATGTTTGTGTAAGCCAATTAAATAAATTGTTTGAAAGATGGAAAAGCCCCAGTAAGTTTTTTTGAGTATTATGTCTGTAACATGTGTAACATGTGGAGTGATTCCTCTGAAATGAAAATTACAGCTGCATTATGTCAGGATGAATAATGTCTACCCGGAGAGAGAAACTGAGTGCAGTTTTAAACACTGCAGTAGGAAAATATTTGAATGCGTAACTGGAAAAGCTGACTGGTTTGCACATGGATTTCTCCTTCTTAACTGCATTGACAGTGACAATGGTGTAGATCCAGAACTACGTTTGCCGTACGTTTATTCGCGTAGCGTATTTTCGTGTGCGTACCTTCTATACATACCCCTAGGCACACCCCTTGAACATACGTATTTTGTCAAATACGCTTTCCAAACCCTACCTTAACTTTTGCCAACGTAACCGATGTGATCCGCTCATGTACGTATAGGCAACACGTATTTACGCAGCTAAGCATGCCCATACTGTACACTTTAAGTACAAACCCCCACCTACATAACCTATTTCAGATGTATTTTGGCCAAACGTAAAATTGGCATGCCCACACGTAAGTATTTACGTGACACATTCGTGAATGGCCCATACTTTCACATTTACGCTACGTTACGAAGCGTATTTTCTATGGTGCGCATGCGCAGTACTTACTTAAAGGTGATTTTATGTCTCCGCCACGCGTGAATTCGCTCACAAGCGTTGTTCTGGATCTGGGCCAATGACAGTAACCAAGTAAAATGCAACATAAACATGGACATGATTTTAAGAAAGAAATATACAGAATTTTTATTTATTTTTTAATGTAGCATGTTTGTTAAAACTAGACATTTGAATATATAGGACCAGATCCGAACTCACCATTTATGAGTGTTTTCCATCCTATGCTAGTAAAACATGACAGGAAATGGTAAGTGCACATGCATTTTTAAGAGACTTCCAGCACAGAGCTAGTGTTAAGGCAGTGTCTTTCTATTGGAATTTGAGGGGAGTAGTCTCTTTCACAGGACTTAGGATCAGGAGATGATACTTCAACGGAACTCTGACCGCAGTGGATTTCTGGTTCCAGTTATGAGTTTGACACTATCCATAGCGCAGATTGCTGGTATGTTGCTGGGATTAGCAGCTGAGAGGGGGGTGTTGATCCACAGCAGCTATTTTGGAGGGGTCTATCCAAGGTGAGTTTGCACTCAAAAACACATGATATAGGGACTCTCGATGTAAGAGTTAGGACCCACCATTGCAGAAAGGCATTGATAGTAGCTGGTGGCTTATCATATATTTGCAAATGTGTACAAGAAACATATCTGCATTTTATTTTGCAGATAGAATGGTATAGTAAATTACTGGTTAATGGCAGTGTTGCTGGGGCACTTTCTTATTAATTATTGTTTACTTATAAAGACTATTCTGATGCAGTTGGAGTAACAAGAAAATCAAACAAATACAAGCAGATATAAAGTGATCCAGTTATGGTCACAACAGCGATCAATGATCATATAGATAATGATATAGTTGATACTATAGGACCAGCTGTATAATTTATCAATAGGTTTAAACTCTAAATTTATTATGATGGCAGATTTACCATGCTGACAGCTATAAAACTGGCATTACACCCCTTCAAAACACAGTAAAAAAGACAATCTTTTCACCCCTCTAGCGCTCTCTTTTGTTCTTCTCTGATGTCTTCCTCTTATTTGAGTGTAACCATCCTACTGTGTTCGCATCCGACCGGGCTCCGCCTTCCCTTACCAAAGGGTATAAATATACCCCAATGACAGTACATCTGTCATTAGCGTCGGGATGTCCTGCATGCAGGACATAGTTTGCGTCATCTGTATAGGGTTTTTTTTTTTTTTGCCAAGGCCACCCCCCGGATTAAAAGCTTACAAGACTGGACCTCCATCAGAGCAGGTAAGTATGTTTTATTTCTTATTTGGGCCATCTTATGGACATTTTTTTAATATTTTTATTTTGATGGGCACATGTTGCATTTTTTAGTCGAGCTGTTCTTTATTTATTTCTTTTCATAGGTTGGGGCAGGCGGGGGAAGGGGTTAATTTTGTCATAATGTCAAAAAAAAAAAAAAAAAGAAGTCTTGTTATCGGAGCAATTAAGGCTCTGTTTTTTTTTTTATAAACATACGGTCAATTCAGAGGTACGTGTTTCTTAGAAAGCTCTGAATCAGGTCCTAAGACTACAATCTATAAATCCTTTACACATACTTTTTTCCCTGGAAGATTTGAATATATTATTTTACAAGTTTGTATTAATTACATTTTGTTTCTTTATTTAACACGTGTTTTCTTACTGTAATTTCTAATTTATCTGTCATTTAATATGTAATTTATCTGGCACCTGTATCCTTTATATGACATATAAAATATATTTATTTATATTAATCAACATTAGCAGTGCAACTAAAGCATCTTTTTCAATTGAACTAAATCATTCCTAAAACTGTGTTTATTTAAATTGTATAGTACATAGATTTTTCTTAAAACTATTTTAAGATTATTCAAGGATAGCTTGATAGCATCTAGCCTAATCAATGACTGGACATGTCTGTCACTGCTATAATGTGCACGGCACCTTTTCTAAATGACCAAATCACCCCTTGCACTTTCCTGAACAGTAACTTCACTAGTACATGCTATTGTCCCAGCTGGTAGGCAGGCCCTGAACATCTGTTTTTTCTCCAGCACAAATCACAGCGAGGAGACTATTTTCCTTCCTTTCTGGATATGCTGGAGTGGTTGTTCAGACTTGTCACAGCTGAGTAATTCTGGTCTACTTTTAATAGTGAAAGCACTACATATGGAGAAGTTTATCACTCGGCCCTTGACATACAGAATATCCTGCAAGCTAAACATTTATTTTAAATCCTTACATTACAGCAATGTTGTTGCAGAGTTGTATGTACTAATTTCCTGGAAAGTATAGTTTGGCATTTTAAAATGTAAAATTTTTATGTGAATAAAATATTACTTTTGCAAAAACAGACTAAGGGACAGGTTTACTAAGTTGCAAGTTTGCAAAAGTGGAGATGTTGCCCATAGCAAGCAATCAGATTTTAGCTGACATTCTCTAGTATGTTAAAAGAAAGTAAGAGATAGAATATGATTGGTTGCAATAGGCAACATCTCCACTTTTCCAAACCCGCAGCTTAGTAAATCTGGCCCTATGCCTCTAAAATTGTGTTGTAAATTGATTATGTTTTTTTGTCAAAGTAATAAAAAATTCTCAGCAGCGTTTACATTGGATGCAGTGACAAAGTTATGGGGTTTTGATCTGCTCTTATGTTTTAATCTCTGTATTTAATTGGCAAGCGCTTACATTCTCTATGGCTGAATGTAAGTCAGGGCCGCCATCAGGGGGGGACAGCCAGGCCTAGTGGCTCTGGCCCGGACAGAGAAGGGGCCAGGGATAGCCCCTGGCCTCCTCTCTGTCCTGCTCAGGACACTAGTAGAAAAATCTTTAAACTTGCTGCAGTCTGTGGTGAGCAGAAGAGAAACGGAGATCTAATTCAGTGACTGGCATAATCTTTCTCCCCGCGGTGTCTGATTATTTCATTCTGAATGAGAGTGACTCAGATGATCTGACACTGCAGGTGAGAGACAGAGAGAGACTGAACTTCCTGTCTTCATCCTGCACACTGATCGGTCTATCTCACTGTCTGTCAAAGCAGTGAGTCAGTGGAGATGACGTCACTCACACAGTAACTAAAAGCTGCAGCCTCAGAGATCAAACAGGACGTCATTACAGTGATTCAGGATTCCTGTTTGGACTGACAGTGGAAACAACTTTGCCTCAAGGAGAAAGAAGATCAGCAGCAGGTAAGTTTGACACTGATACCGCTTTCACACTGGCACCCTTGAAAAACCTGGGAATTTGTACCTGGGACTTCTCAGGGAGCATTGCCGTGTGTTTCACATAACTGCGTTATAAGTCCACCAAAAACCCGGGAGATTCCCGGGTTTGACATTTCCAGATCACCAGGAATTTCCCGGGTTTTAGTGGATTTTTCACGCTGAAGAGCATGCTGATGCTTGTAGTGCTACAATCATCAGCATGCCCAAGGATGACAGGGCATGCTAGCAATTGGAGAACCACAAGTGTCAGCATGTCCTGTCATCCGTTACAACAACACAAATGAACACCCCTTCTAGCACCTAAATAAAATATAGGGCCGGCCCCTAACCTAAAAAGAAAATACTAAACATTTAATGCCCCCCTGTAAAGAATAAATTACATTTAATACCCCCAAATAATGTAAAGAATAAATTACATTTAATACCCCCAAATAATGTAAAAAAAATGGTCGCTAATAGTGGTATGTAAAATAAAATGCCCACTAATAGTGTGATGTAAAATAATATGCCCGCTAATAATGTAAAGTAAAAACAAATTAATTAAAAAAATAGCATAAAAATAATAATTCAAAATAGTTACAATCTTGATTACGATCCCATCTTCTAAGCTTGTAATCCGTGGGGGAGGTCTTGCAAAATAAAAAAATCCCATTTGGTCACCATGGACACAGGATCTCCCAGCCTGCCCAAGGGTATAAATACACCCCAGTGACAGCAGAGCTGTCATTAGCGTCGGGATGTGCTGCGGGGCAGGACATGAGTTCCGTCGGTCCTTAGGGTTTTTTATTTTGCAAGACCTCCCCCACGGATAACAAGCTTAGAAGATGGGATCGTAATCAAGTAACTATTTTTAATTATTATTTTTTTGCTATTTTTTTTATTAATTTGTTTTTACGTTACACTATTAGCGGCCATATTATTTTACATCACACTTTTAGCGGGCATATTATTTTACATCACACTATTAGCGGGCATTTTATTTTACATACCACTATTAGCGGGCATTTTATTTTACATAACACTATTAGCGGGCATTTTTTTTTACATTATTTGGGGGTATTAAATGTAATTTATTCTTTACAGGGGGGCATTAAATGTTTAGTATTTTCTTTTTAGGTTAGGGGCCGGCCCTATATTTTATTTAGGTGCTAGAAGGGGTGTTCATTTGTGTTGTTGTAACGGATGACAGGACATGCTGACACTTGTGGTTCTCCAATTGCTAGCATGCCCTGTCATCCTTGGGCATGCTGATGATTGTAGCACTACAAGCATCAGCATGCTCTTCAGCGTGAAAAATCCACTAAAACCCGGGAAATTCCTGGTGATCTGGAAATGTCAAACCCGGGAATCTCCCGGGTTTTTGGTGGACTTATAACGCAGTTATGTGAAACACACGGCAATGCTCCCTGAGAAGTCCCAGGTACAAATTCCCAGGTTTTTCAAGGGTGCCAGTGTGAAAGCGGTATCAGTGTCAAACTTACCTGCTGCTGATCTTCTTTCTCCTTGAGGCAAAGTTGTTTCCACTGTCAGTCCAAACAGGAATCCTGAATCACTGTAATGACGTCCTGTTTGATCTCTGAGGCTGCAGCTTTTAGTTACTGTGTGAGTGACGTCATCTCCACTGACTCACTGCTTTGACAGACAGTGAGATAGACCGATCAGTGTGCAGGATGAAGACAGGAAGTTCAGTCTCTCTCTGTCTCTCACCTGCAGTGTCAGATCATCTGAGTCACTCTCATTCAGAATGAAATAATCAGACACCGCGGGGAGAAAGATTATGCCAGTCACTGAATTAGATCTCCGTTTCTCTTCTGCTCACCACAGACTGCAGCAAGTTTAAAGATTTTTCTACTAGTGTCCTGAGCAGGACAGAGAGGAGGCCAGGGGCTATCCCTGGCCCCTTCTCTGTCCGGGCCAGAGCCACTGTTAAGTGGATTTTTTGCTAGGGGGCACCAGCCAAAATCTCGCCTAGGGCACCAAATTGGCTAGGGCCAGCCCTGCTGGCAGAGGTCTGAATGTCCTGTGTTTGAGACCTCTGCATTACAGATCCGAAGTTCTGAGGTACTCTGGGTGATGATGTCATGACGTGTGACATCATCAGAGGTGGAGCGCCATCAGACTGCGCCCTAGAGCTGCAAAAGAGGCTCATTTTCATTTTTGGAACTTGGGTAAGGGAGGTGGGCACGGGGCCCTGCATATTTTGTCAGTCCTGGGCCACACAATTTCTGATGGCGGCCCTGTCAGTGGTCAAATTTGTTCTATCTATGCACGTTTTTATGTTTTAACCTGTTTTTTGAATAATAAATATTTTGGTTTTATTACAGCTGCTCGGTTTCCTTTTTTTCAAAGGTGGCGTTCTCTTGATTACTGAAACATATATTTAAATTAGCGCTGTGTATTTACTTTTTTCCAAATAAAAAATTGAGATGAATTAAAAAAATTTGCACATGATGAAACCAGTATCACCAAGACTGACCTGACAAAATAAAAATGAGTGTCTGGAGATCTGAACACAGCAAACTTAGATGTTTGGATCAGGTCCAATAGAACTTCCAACAGTGTGATCATGTGACCTGAGGTTCATAGTCAATTTAATAAAATTTAGATGAGTATATATACACCATGGAAACACCTTAAACTAAAGATTTAATAAAATTATTAAACAAGAATAAAACAGTTTTAAAATGGACAGGTATTACTCACACCTGCTTAGTACTATCACAGTTTATATTTATTTCTGTGTTATAAAAATCAATATTTTCTGTACTTCCTATTCGCTATAGGATATCATAAAATGCACTTTTCAGGTTAAAGAGGCATCTCCAGTCTGAAAGTGTTTTGATTCTGAAAAATATTATGTTGGCAAGGTTAGCATACCAAAAGTTTAGCATGGTAAACCTTTGTAACACCTACAATTAAAAACAATAGTAAAAGCTCCGGCTCTTTCGCTGTAGCTTGTGATGGTGTTCAATGTGCTGGTTGCAAAGGTAACGTGTATTTTGTTCCTCTGGTTCCCACATCGCTATCTGAATATTCCATCTGCTCAGTGTATGTTGCATGTCGGAGTTATTCCATATGCTCATTGTACACTGCTATCTGAGTATGCTATCTGCTCATTGTATGTTGCATGTCTGATTTATTACATCTGCTCATTGTACATTACTATCTGAGTATTCCATCCGCTCATTGGGCCTGATCCAGACCTACGCTTGGGTGCATTTTTACAATGGTCGTAAGAGTAAAAACGGCCATTTGTACTTACTGTGCATGCACGGGGAAGATGTTACATTCAGAAATTCTGTGTGTATGGGCCTTAAGCATAACAGCCTCGTAACAACTCTCGAGGGGGCGTGCCTGACATACAAAATCTGTAAATATTTACCAAGGGTAGGGTGAGGCATTTAAATCGTACAGTATGGGCGTGCTAAGCGTTGTAACTATGCAAGGAGCTTACGGATGCCCGCATTTATGATCTGATAAGTTAGAGTAGGGTTTGCTGAGTGTAAGACGCCAACACACAAGTTCAAACAAGGGGAGTGTCTAAGGGAGTGCATCGTAGGTACGCTGGCGTAAATACGCTATGCACATGAGCATTTCATGAGCATAGGTCAGGCCCATTGTATGTTGCGTGTCTCAGTTGTTACATCTGCTCATTGTACACTGCTATTTGTGTGTTATATCTGCTCATGATATATAGTGTGTATGCGTTATTTCATCTGCTCATTGTACACTGCTAGCTGAGTACTTAATCTGCTCATTATACATTGCGTGTTTTAGTTATTCACCCGCTCATTATACACCACTATCTGAGTCATAGCTACACTCTTAGGTTGCATCCTCATCTGAGTATTTACATTTCTTTACTCTCTAGTGAGTTTTTTAGTGCGCGTCTAAACGTTAAGTGGATTTTTTGCTAGGGGGCACCAGCCAAAATCTCGCCTAGGGCACCAAATTGGCTAGGGCCAGCCCTGCTGGCAGAGGTCTGAATGTCCTGTGTTTGAGACCTCTGCATTACAGATCCGAAGTTCTGAGGTACTCTGGGTGATGATGTCATGACGTGTGACATCATCAGAGGTGGAGCGCCATCAGACTGCGCCCTAGAGCTGCAAAAGAGGCTCATTTTCATTTTTGGAACTTGGGTAAGGGAGGTGGGCACGGGGCCCTGCATATTTTGTCAGTCCTGGGCCACACAATTTCTGATGGCGGCCCTGTCAGTGGTCAAATTTGTTCTATCTATGCACGTTTTTATGTTTTAACCTGTTTTTTGAATAATAAATATTTTGGTTTTATTACAGCTGCTCGGTTTCCTTTTTTTCAAAGGTGGCGTTCTCTTGATTACTGAAACATATATTTAAATTAGCGCTGTGTATTTACTTTTTTCCAAATAAAAAATTGAGATGAATTAAAAAAATTTGCACATGATGAAACCAGTATCACCAAGACTGACCTGACAAAATAAAAATGAGTGTCTGGAGATCTGAACACAGCAAACTTAGATGTTTGGATCAGGTCCAATAGAACTTCCAACAGTGTGATCATGTGACCTGAGGTTCATAGTCAATTTAATAAAATTTAGATGAGTATATATACACCATGGAAACACCTTAAACTAAAGATTTAATAAAATTATTAAACAAGAATAAAACAGTTTTAAAATGGACAGGTATTACTCACACCTGCTTAGTACTATCACAGTTTATATTTATTTCTGTGTTATAAAAATCAATATTTTCTGTACTTCCTATTCGCTATAGGATATCATAAAATGCACTTTTCAGGTTAAAGAGGCATCTCCAGTCTGAAAGTGTTTTGATTCTGAAAAATATTATGTTGGCAAGGTTAGCATACCAAAAGTTTAGCATGGTAAACCTTTGTAACACCTACAATTAAAAACAATAGTAAAAGCTCCGGCTCTTTCGCTGTAGCTTGTGATGGTGTTCAATGTGCTGGTTGCAAAGGTAACGTGTATTTTGTTCCTCTGGTTCCCACATCGCTATCTGAATATTCCATCTGCTCAGTGTATGTTGCATGTCGGAGTTATTCCATATGCTCATTGTACACTGCTATCTGAGTATGCTATCTGCTCATTGTATGTTGCATGTCTGATTTATTACATCTGCTCATTGTACATTACTATCTGAGTATTCCATCCGCTCATTGGGCCTGATCCAGACCTACGCTTGGGTGCATTTTTACAATGGTCGTAAGAGTAAAAACGGCCATTTGTACTTACTGTGCATGCACGGGGAAGATGTTACATTCAGAAATTCTGTGTGTATGGGCCTTAAGCATAACAGCCTCGTAACAACTCTCGAGGGGGCGTGCCTGACATACAAAATCTGTAAATATTTACCAAGGGTAGGGTGAGGCATTTAAATCGTACAGTATGGGCGTGCTAAGCGTTGTAACTATGCAAGGAGCTTACGGATGCCCGCATTTATGATCTGATAAGTTAGAGTAGGGTTTGCTGAGTGTAAGACGCCAACACACAAGTTCAAACAAGGGGAGTGTCTAAGGGAGTGCATCGTAGGTACGCTGGCGTAAATACGCTATGCACATGAGCATTTCATGAGCATAGGTCAGGCCCATTGTATGTTGCGTGTCTCAGTTGTTACATCTGCTCATTGTACACTGCTATTTGTGTGTTATATCTGCTCATGATATATAGTGTGTATGCGTTATTTCATCTGCTCATTGTACACTGCTAGCTGAGTACTTAATCTGCTCATTATACATTGCGTGTTTTAGTTATTCACCCGCTCATTATACACCACTATCTGAGTCATAGCTACACTCTTAGGTTGCATCCTCATCTGAGTATTTACATTTCTTTACTCTCTAGTGAGTTTTTTAGTGCGCGTCTAAACGTTAAGTGGATTTTTTGCTAGGGGGCACCAGCCAAAATCTCGCCTAGGGCACCAAATTGGCTAGGGCCAGCCCTGCTGGCAGAGGTCTGAATGTCCTGTGTTTGAGACCTCTGCATTACAGATCCGAAGTTCTGAGGTACTCTGGGTGATGATGTCATGACGTGTGACATCATCAGAGGTGGAGCGCCATCAGACTGCGCCCTAGAGCTGCAAAAGAGGCTCATTTTCATTTTTGGAACTTGGGTAAGGGAGGTGGGCACGGGGCCCTGCATATTTTGTCAGTCCTGGGCCACACAATTTCTGATGGCGGCCCTGTCAGTGGTCAAATTTGTTCTATCTATGCACGTTTTTATGTTTTAACCTGTTTTTTGAATAATAAATATTTTGGTTTTATTACAGCTGCTCGGTTTCCTTTTTTTCAAAGGTGGCGTTCTCTTGATTACTGAAACATATATTTAAATTAGCGCTGTGTATTTACTTTTTTCCAAATAAAAAATTGAGATGAATTAAAAAAATTTGCACATGATGAAACCAGTATCACCAAGACTGACCTGACAAAATAAAAATGAGTGTCTGGAGATCTGAACACAGCAAACTTAGATGTTTGGATCAGGTCCAATAGAACTTCCAACAGTGTGATCATGTGACCTGAGGTTCATAGTCAATTTAATAAAATTTAGATGAGTATATATACACCATGGAAACACCTTAAACTAAAGATTTAATAAAATTATTAAACAAGAATAAAACAGTTTTAAAATGGACAGGTATTACTCACACCTGCTTAGTACTATCACAGTTTATATTTATTTCTGTGTTATAAAAATCAATATTTTCTGTACTTCCTATTCGCTATAGGATATCATAAAATGCACTTTTCAGGTTAAAGAGGCATCTCCAGTCTGAAAGTGTTTTGATTCTGAAAAATATTATGTTGGCAAGGTTAGCATACCAAAAGTTTAGCATGGTAAACCTTTGTAACACCTACAATTAAAAACAATAGTAAAAGCTCCGGCTCTTTCGCTGTAGCTTGTGATGGTGTTCAATGTGCTGGTTGCAAAGGTAACGTGTATTTTGTTCCTCTGGTTCCCACATCGCTATCTGAATATTCCATCTGCTCAGTGTATGTTGCATGTCGGAGTTATTCCATATGCTCATTGTACACTGCTATCTGAGTATGCTATCTGCTCATTGTATGTTGCATGTCTGATTTATTACATCTGCTCATTGTACATTACTATCTGAGTATTCCATCCGCTCATTGGGCCTGATCCAGACCTACGCTTGGGTGCATTTTTACAATGGTCGTAAGAGTAAAAACGGCCATTTGTACTTACTGTGCATGCACGGGGAAGATGTTACATTCAGAAATTCTGTGTGTATGGGCCTTAAGCATAACAGCCTCGTAACAACTCTCGAGGGGGCGTGCCTGACATACAAAATCTGTAAATATTTACCAAGGGTAGGGTGAGGCATTTAAATCGTACAGTATGGGCGTGCTAAGCGTTGTAACTATGCAAGGAGCTTACGGATGCCCGCATTTATGATCTGATAAGTTAGAGTAGGGTTTGCTGAGTGTAAGACGCCAACACACAAGTTCAAACAAGGGGAGTGTCTAAGGGAGTGCATCGTAGGTACGCTGGCGTAAATACGCTATGCACATGAGCATTTCATGAGCATAGGTCAGGCCCATTGTATGTTGCGTGTCTCAGTTGTTACATCTGCTCATTGTACACTGCTATTTGTGTGTTATATCTGCTCATGATATATAGTGTGTATGCGTTATTTCATCTGCTCATTGTACACTGCTAGCTGAGTACTTAATCTGCTCATTATACATTGCGTGTTTTAGTTATTCACCCGCTCATTATACACCACTATCTGAGTCATAGCTACACTCTTAGGTTGCATCCTCATCTGAGTATTTACATTTCTTTACTCTCTAGTGAGCTCTGTCACCTTTCATCATTGGCCTTTGCCATCCCCACTCTGTTAGGGTAGGTGTGCGCTGCAGTTCAGATCTCTCACTATTCATCTTGTCTGGTTGCTGTATGCTGTGTGTCTGTAAGACATCTGGGAGTGGTTGCTGGTCCATTCTCCACAGATCTGTCTTTCTATCTCACCTATTGGTATTAAAATACCTCTGTTTTTCCTGACTTATCTCAGTACCACTTACCTGGAACTTGTCCTCTGTACGTCAGACAACTCTGAGAGTAGGCACTAGGGGCCGCAACCTGCACTGGCCTGCACCAAAATCCATCCCCACCATCAGGGGATCTGGTGAAAACCTGGCCAGTAGTTAGACTCTGCGCCTCGGTGCCATACTCCCGTAACACCCTGCTCGGTCCCTGCTGCTCCCAAATATGTCCTCTGCTTCATACCTTCTTCACTTCTTCTGTGTTCTTTTCTGCTCTTTCCCCACTGCTCTCTGCTGTGTCCTCTGTAAGCCCTTAATGTACATTTTGCACAGCTTCCTCCTCCCACAGAGCAAAATTGTTTCTGCTTCTAGCTCTGTCCTGCCACACCATCTTAATATACAGCAGGATACTCTGAATCCAGAATTCTGTCCTGGTATTGCCGCACATGCTCATGCAAATCCAAGAGGGGGCATTTTCTGATCATAATGATCAGAAAGAGACCCTTAGCATAAATTAGGATCTGACCCATAATTACTAAGACATGCTGCAAACCTTCAAATAATTTAGTTGAGAATTTAAAAATATAGAACTGGATCCAGAGATTGAATAAAAGAGAAAAAAAAGTGGAAAGTGGTAAATTACTGTCAAGTCTAAATAACAGTTAAAAGTAAAGCTGGTTAGTATTTGTGAGCAGTAAAAGCAAAATAGTAGCCCTACATGCTAACAATTAAGTTGACTCTCTCAGGATCAGTTATAATTAATATCCAAAATATGATTTATGAATCATAAACTCAGATATCAATATAAAAACAGAATGGAAGTTGTTCAATCAATTTATAGGTATATTTTAAACAGGTGCGTGAAAGGCAGGGGTTAATCTGCTTGCCACAGAAACAAAAGGAAAAAATAGCCCCAGCACACTGCCATAAACCAGTAACAAAATCTACTGTTCTATCTGAAAAATAAAACACAGAAATGTCTATTACACATATTTGATCAAATATGGGATAAGCCACCAGCCACCGTCAAGGCCTTTCTGTATATGGTGGTCCTAACTCTAAAATTGAGAGTCCCAATGTTGGGTCCCATATATATGTTTTAAATTGAGAGCCAAATTACCTAGGAGACACCCCTTAAAGTCTCCAAAATGGCTGCTGTGAAACAGCTCTCCCTCTCAGCAACTGCTCCCAGACATGCCCCCCAGATATAAATATATTGTCAGCCTTAGAACAAAAGGTGATGGTAATTTTGTGGCAGTTGTGCTGAGCTAGCTCTGGTTTAAGACATTTAGATTTTATATCTCACATCTATTCACATATAGCCAAGCCCAGCTAAGACCACTACAAGTGACCCCTGGAGCACAAGAGATCTGAGGAATATCTGACCCTAGCAGAAACACACCAAACTGTGTATATTAAAAATTATATTTTAAATAAAGGTGGGATCCCCTAATTTCACAGGGATGTGAAACGCACCCACATAGGAACAATTGCAAATGAGAAATATCTATGACTCTGCTAAGCAACACTAGGAAATAGCCAGCCTTGTACACACACTGTGGAATATGTCCGCAAAGCGAAAATACACACACCTGAAATAATTGCAGTCCAATCCAATCGCAAATGTTGTCCAACCTACACAAGACTTATTCTGAATGGAAAAGGGTTATCCAGAAGCACTAGTCACACCAACAGCCAGCACAAGTGAACACTAACATGAACTCACTACTTAAGCTGCTGCCTCCAGGGCCTGAGCATGGTCCTTTTAACAATCAGGATCAAAGGAAGGTCTTCTGTCCTCTTGATAGATGAATTCCTCTGGTCATCTTGAATTCCATGGTCTTCCTTGTAGTTCCATTGTCTCATGTCTGGAGGTCATTAAGTATAATGTACAGGTTGTCCTAGCCTAGCTAGCAGGATCAATTATCCTATTTTAGCATGCACGTTTATTATTATATTTTATTTATGTTATATGCGATCTTTTAGTAAATCATAGCATCAACATATAACATACAAAGCTACACTACAAATCTAAACATGACGGGCTGTATTCAGAGATCTGTTTTTTCTCCGGTTTCCGTGCGTATTTTTAGTTACGTTTAAACTGTGCATGTGTAGTAACTTTTTATATGCTGTTCACGTAGACTATACGCGCAAAAGTGCCTTACAGATGGACTTGTGAATCGCACATGGGTAAATACGCACAGAACTCCCACGGAAAAATACGCACACAAATTTATATATAAATGGGCGGGGGGAAGCATTTCAATGAAAGGGTGCGATTATAAAGATATGCACGGACGGAGGACACATACGCTCGGAAATGGCCACGGAAAGTTACAGCTGGTCTATGGAGGCGGAAGTCTTCGTGGGCTCGGATGAGCAAGGGTAGTGACTGGGGTTTTGGTGGGTGTTACTTGCTACGTCTGTGCGTATATTTACGATCCGAACACCAGATAGATCTCGGAATACGGCCCAACAACATTATAACATCTGGACATGGATTATATCTCATTGGGACCTCCTGTGGATAAAATGTACCTTTTAGTTATTTGAAACACATATTATTTATTAACATACATTGCGCTCACATGGAACTATGAACAAAATCCTATTTATTATTGAGTAGATTCATAAGATTAAAAAGTCAGTGAATACACGCTATTGCACGCACTCACATGCAAGTGCATGCATTTTCTCACTCTTAGGTCCAGATTTACTAAGGGGCGAGTTATCTTGCCTGTAAAAGTTGACAGATATCACTGTAGTTTGCCGATGATTTTCATCTCAAAATCGCCTTCTTTACTATGGGACCAGTTACCCCAGTGATTTCCAAACTACAGTGATGTCTATCGATTAAACTATCAGAGGGTATAAATAGGTGCCCAGTAATGACAGCAGTCATTTGCCGGAGGGACACTGAAGAGCGAGGACCTTTACACCAGAATCCACCTGGAGAAGATCGTGCAGAACTTAAGCTATTAAGCTATTTTATTAATTACAAAGGAGATAAATATTTTAAGTAAACCAACGTGAGCACTTATCAATATTCATTCAGCATGGGGACATTGTATATTATTAATTATACTGGGGACAGTGTGTATTATTAATTATGCTGGAGACAGTGTGTATTTTTAATTATGCTGGGGACAGTATGTCTTATTAATTATACCAGGGACAGTGTGTATTATTATGCTGGAGACAATGTGTAATATTTTGCTGGGGACAGTGTGTATTATTTTGCTGGGGTATGTTTAACTTTATATGCAGGGGACAGTGTGTTTTATTAATAAGGCATGGGAGACAGTATTTAATATGCAAGGAGGACAGTTATCATTATGCAGAGGGACAGTAAGATTTATAATTCAGGAAAGGAGGGAATTAACTTTTTACATGACAGCAACGTGGACATTAACTCTTTGATTTAAAATGTATGCGGCCGCATGCCATTAACCCTTGGCATGCTGCCGCGTGTGGAACTAAAAGGCAAGCATGCCCTGCAATACATGGGCATGCTGTACCTTTTAGTAGTGTATGCCACAGCATGCTAAGGGTTAATAGCATGCCCGGCAGGAGTTATAACTATTGTTTGGGACTTTATTTTTTTTTAAAACACAATATGACAGTATTTTATTTGATTTTTTAATAAAAAGGTGTTTGTTTGTTTTTAAGAAAGTGAGTGCCAATTTCTAGTAAATCGACACTCACACCCACCTCTTTTTTCTCGCCGGAGTTAAAGGCAATTTAACATAGATTTAACAAATTGCTGTATAGTAAATACAGTGATTTTTATGCACTGCCTTTTGAAACTCATTTTAGCGATTTAATTTACAGCGAGTTTGAAAAACCCTCATCTCCGGCAAGTTAATGCTGAATTTACTTTAGTAAATTCAGCAATTTAAAACTTGCAGGAGATTGCAGCCAAACTCCAGCGAGTTATAACAAATAGACTGTAGTAAATCCAGCCCTTAGAGATCCTTTGTTCTTACCCACGTACAGATTATACTAAGTTTAATTTTTAATGTTTATTTATGCTCCTATATTTTATTTGATTTCAACAAACATCCTACTGTATGCTTGATAGCTAATTTTATAAATAATAAACAATATAATTATATAATTATTATTAATAATAATAATAATAATAATAATAATAATAATAATAATAATAATTAATCATTTTAAAAAATTGAAGAATTTGATAAGCTTGTCTGAAGAGTTTTAAGGTAGCACTTGAAAGTTTGTAGAGTAGAGTATAGTCTTAATGGATGAGGAAGGTTGTTCCAAGAGTGGGTGCAGCACAGGAGAAGTCCTGTAACCGAGAATCAGCAAAAGTTCTAGGTCTTTTTCTGCAGAGGTCCAGTTTTCCTAGCTAGGGGAAAAGTTTAATTCTATGCTATGCCTCTAGTCAAAACTGGAATAGTCTTTTAAGAAAGGTATAATACATAAGCGATCCACACCCACTACAGGAAGAAGTTTACCAAGAAGGTCGCAGCCCGTCATCCATCTCCGCTCATATGAGACTCCTCCAAGGGGTATAGTCTGCCTTCACTTTTATTTCTTTTTGTACATGTATTTCAGATTAGCATTTACCCAGCAGTGTCTAGGTTAACCATTGTGGTTTATTAGTTGAGTGTTAGTCTATGATTAAATATTTCTAATATTATTTTTATTTTTCCCCTTTTTGCCTCCATGATGTGTTGTCATCCCCCATGGGGTTTATTGAGAATAACTACAGACATATATATTTTGGAGTGTTTGGGACTTTGTAATGTGGACTGGTGTCATTTTGTAGTTTTTCATTATATTAGAAGGAGATTAATGGGGTGATTCATTTCACCAACACCCCAGGGGTACATCTAGCACTAATAGTTACACCCTCAGTATTTCTCTTGACATTACTTATTAATTTATGTGAATTGGAGCTATTTATACTATGTTTTATTATAGCGGTGGACATTAATTATTAAGTCATGTGTATTGGGGCCATTTATACTATGTTTCAATATAGCGATGTACCGGGGAATTTAACTTTTTATATATAGGTATCGAGGGGACTGTTCCTGTTTGACTATGTGTACTGGGGCATTTAAAATGTATATATAGGTATAGGGGTACAGTTACTGTTTGGCTATGTATATTGTGGAAAGCTTGCCTTTAACCCTTGGCATGCTGCTGCATATGGTACTAAAAAGCACAGCATGTCCAGTAATATATGGTCATTTTGTGCTTTCTAGTACTATATGCCACAGTATTCTACAGGTAAATAGCATGCCGCGGCAGGGGTATGTAGTATTTTTTTTTTTACATATAACACTAGTTTAAATTTTTTACTATGAAAAAGGAGGGGATTTTTTTTACAAATTGATTTAGAGGTGATATAACAGAGATTTAACAAATTGCTGTATAGTAAAGACAGCAATTTGTATGCCTTTTGAAACTCGCCATAGCAATTTAATCTACGGCAAGTTTAAAAAACCCTCATCTCTGGCGAGTTTATGCTGGATTTACTTTCTCGCCGGAGATTGCATTCAATCTGTTTTACTAGCTTACGTTTAAGAAAAAACAAAAAAAATCAGTAGTGAGCAGAGAGTACTAGGGTTGAATAATTAATGATTTATTAAATCTAAGAACACTGAGTGCACAGCACTTATTAAAATGTATGAATACATAAAAAAACAAAAAAATGCAATGAAAAATAAATTAAATTAAATGTATTTATTAATTTAATTTAATTTATTTTTCATTGCATTTTATTGTTTTTGTTTTTGTATGTATTCATACATTTTATTAAGTGCTGTGCACTCGGTGCTCTTAGATTTAATAAATCATTAATTATTCAACCCTAGTCCTCTCTGCTCACTACTTATTTATTTTAATTTTTTTTATTGTAACTACAGGGCTAGCAATCCCTGTTAGTGGTTTGAGCATTTCGGACTAGGAAATCAATTAAGCCATCTCACTCTCAAGAATTTCTCCTGCTTTCCTAGTCTTACTAGCTTGCGTGTTTTACTAACTCGACTTTAGTAAATTCGGGCCTCTCTGCACAAAGGTAATAATTAGTTTTATAATATTTTTGTTTTAATTGCTCAGGTGTAGCTTTCCACCTAATTTTCTGTTATTTCCAAACTCTGGATCTGTGCCACATAAATGATTTAAGCATCACAGTTTGGGATTAAATTGGCTTCATAAGGATTTTACTAGGATTTCACTAGAAATTCCCACAATGCTAAATATTTCCTGCAATGTCCGCTATCTGGTCCACCTTGATGGTGGAAAAAGCTATAGCTTCCAGATTTTTTGTGACCTAATCCAACACCATGAGGATATACTGCTTTTCTAATCTACTGGTCACAAGCACAGGATCTACAAAATCTGCAACCACTTGTCAAAAGCTTATTTTTACATGCTGTCATGAGCCCCGTACAGGGTACTGCTAGCATCCACTGACTAGCAGTCCAGTGCTGGGGAACTCAGTTCACATCCCAGCTGGGATGTAATCCCACTGTCACGGTCTGCGGCTGCAAGCGCCGCACTTACCCTGTCAGACGTCTTCCTGGCAGTGGTCTAGACGTCTTCCTGGCAGTGGTCTTCTCCCTGCGGTGCTGCAGCTTTGGATTTCAGAGACTGTCAGTGTGCATTGACAGTCTCCTATACTTACCAAGCCTGACCCTGCATCTTCAGCTGGTGTCCCACGTGCGTTCTGGCGGCAGGATCAGCAGTGCCTCCGGTCCGTGGGCGCCCCGCCATCTTGGAACACTCACGTGATGCTGAACTGCCAATGAGGATCCTCTTCTCCAGTTCTCCAGCCAATCGGTGCACAGGGCACTCTATTTAAACCCTGTGCACTCTATCCTCATTGCCCAGATCTACTTGGTCTTCATGAAGCTGGCTGTCCTGATTCATCTGTCCTGTGCCTTGCCTGATCCAGTCCAGTGCCTTGCCAGATCCAGTCCAGTGCCTTGCTGACTCCAATCCAGTGCCTTGCAGACTCCAGTCCAGTGCCTTGCAGACGCCAGTCCAGTGCCTTGCTGACTCCAGTCCAGTGTCTTGCCGACTCCGGTCCAGTGTCTTGCCGACTCCGGTCCTGTGCCTTGCCGACTCCGGTCCTGTGCCTTGCCAACTCCGGTCCAGTGCCTTGCCGACTCTGATCCAGTGCCGTGCAGATTCCAGTCTTGATCCAGTGCCTTCTCTGTAACTCCTGGTCCTGCCGTCCCGGTTCCGCTGTCCTGGGTCCTTTTCTGGTTCTAGTGCTGTGGTCCTCGCAGTCCGGCGCATCCCAGCACGCCAGTCCAGTGCACGCCAGTCCGGTGCACCCCTGCACGCCAGTCCAGCGCACCCCTGCACGCCAGTCCAGCGCACCCCAGCACGCCAGACCGGCGCACCGAAGCAGGCCAGTCCGACGCATCCCGGCATGCCTTTCCGGTGCACGCCAGTCCGACGCACCCCAGCACGCCAGTCTGGTGCACCCTAGCATGCCAATCAAGTGCAACCCAGTACTTCAGCCCTGCCTTGCCAAGTCCTGGTTCACTCTAACATCCAGTCCTGTCTTGCCAAGTCCTGGTTCACTCTAGCATCCAGTCCTGTCTTGCCAAGTCCTGGTTCACTCCAGTATCCAGTCCTGCCTTGCCAAATCCTGGTTCACTCCAGCATCCAGTCCTGCCTTGCCAAGTCCTGGTACAGTCAATCCAGTCCTGGTCCTGTCCATCCAGTCCTGGTCCATTCTGCAGTGCAATCCAGACTTCTCGTCCAAATCAACCTCAACCTTACAGTCTACCAAACCCGGATTCTTCTCAGCTAATCAACCTCAATCTTACCGTCTACCAACCCGGACTCATTACTCGCTACCTTGTCACACCTGTCAGTGTGTACCCCTGCTCATGGACTCTTATCCTCTCTATCGCTCATCCATTCCCCTTGGTCCCTCTGCCTCCTTTAATCCAAAGACTGTTCGTTATTGTTGATTATCCCTTGTTCCTGTTTTGTGCATCCAACCCTATTAAAGTCAATCATTATTTTACTTCACTCCTGCTCGTCTGTTGCTTCCCTGGAAACTTGGGGCAGGTCCCACTATTCCTCGCAGTTCGTGACAGTTAGATGTGGGCCTATGGATCCAACCGGGGAAATCCCTCTAGGGATAATGCCTACCCTGGCCAACAGATTTGAGCATCAACATCCACTCTCCACTTCAAAAATTCCTCAGTCTCATCCTGCTAAATGTTATGGAGATCCACCTGTTATGGACTCAAAATTTTCTGTAAGTATAGATCATCTTGTCCTATCTCCATCTAACCATGATAACCAACTTCTACATGCCCTGTACTCCGAAGTTCTGTTGATCCGTTCCCAGTTGTCCCAGGTTCTTTTTTTTTTGCCAAGCCTGCTCCAGAAGCTGTCCTGTCCAGAGGAGAAGACATCAGCTTATGCTGTAACTCTGTGCAGTCCTGTTCCTCCATGCGGGATTTGAGTACACTCGGTCCGATGTCGTCCTCTCAGTCAAGTTCTGGACTAACCTCCAGTTTCAGTCTGGGAATTCCCCAAGAACATCTGAAGTCCAGAATTTCCCAGCCCACTGCCACTGGTACCAAAACTAGGGGTGGGTACCATCCACCTCTCTCGATGGAGGAGCGCCAATATAGACTGACTCATAGACTCTGTCTCTACTGTGCTGGCACTAATCACTTTCTGCTGTCTTGTCCTGTACGGAAGCCCAGGAACTTACAATCTGAGAACGGGGTGTCAAATCAAGTAACCCCAGGAGGGGTATCTAGCCAAGTAACCCCAGGAGGGGTATCTAGCCAAGTAACCCCAGGAGGGGTATGTAGCCAAGTAGCCCCAGGAGGGGGCGTTAAGTCAAGTAGTCCCTGGAGGGACATCATGTCAAGCAGCCCCTGGGGGGCATCAAATCATGTAGCCCTTGAAGGGACATCAAGCCAAACAGCCCCAGGAGGGGTGTCAAGTCAAGTAGTCCCTAGAGGGAAATCATGTCAAGCAGCCCCCGGAGGGGCATCAAGTCAAGTAGTCCCTGGAGGGACGTTATGTGAAGTAGCCCCTGGAGGGGCATCAAGCCAAGCAGCCCCTGGAGGGGCGTCATGCCAAGTTGTCCCTGGAGGGACGCCAAGTCAAGTAGTCCCTGGAGGGGCGTCATGTCAAGTAGCCCCTGAAGGGGCACCAAGTCAAGTAACCCCAAGAGGGGTCCTAGACCAAGTAACCCCTGACGAGGTGTCAAGACTTGTAACCTCTAAAAGGGTGTCTACTCAAGAAAATGTTAAAAAGGCTTCAAGTGTCTTGGCACCAGAAGAAAATCTCCAACGCCTTGCTCACCGAGGGGATCCCTAGCCTCTTATCTCCTGAAGACACGTTAACTCTGTTTCCCGAAATACCTCACGGTTGTTACAGTCGGCCAGAGGGATTCTCAGCAGGGGCCCGGAGTCTATGTCAGACACCAGGTGTTCACTAGAGCCTCTAGTGGTGAGGATAGTCTGGGCTGCTGGGCTGACAGGTCGTGCCCCTGGTGATCATCCCAAAGGGGAACTGCAGCTTGGCTTAGGCTGACTGGAACCCAAGTACTCACAAGTACACTCGCATACAAGATAACACTTGGACAAGATAACTGTGCTCTCATAAACAGTAAGGTTTATTGATAATAATGCTGGTACCCTTGTAAACAGTACAGAAGTAATGCAAAGCATATAAACATAAATAGCCGGGTGTAAATGGGAACCCACTAGCAGGGGAACCATGAGGAGTATAATGCTAGCCCTAGCTGTACTCGGGCTACCTCCTATACTCAGCAACAGGCTTCTGAGCAACTGCACTACAAGTCCCAGAGGAACAACGAGAAAGTACTGAGGTGTTACACGTACTAGCAGGGGAGACAGATGACAAGTCTACCTGACACTGCAAGCTGGAATAACAGTGGAGCAACTGCTCTAACAGAGATGGTAATACCACTAGGTGAGACAGATGGTAAGTCTACCTAAAACACACTGCAGGCTGGAATAACAGTGGAGCTACGCTCTAACAATACACACTGACGAAAACAAGCCAGTGGCAGACACACACAGCGAACACACTGGAGATAATACTACACAGCGGTAATACAAGCTGGTGACACACAGCAACACACACACTGGAGATAGAACTACACAGCGGAACAAGAGCTGGTGGCAAAACTCACTGCACGATGGCAAAAGCAGGAGAAACAAACACACGTGGCAGATAACAACACACGCCTGGCAGGCCGAGGCAATGTGAGATCTTAAACACACGCACTCACTCTTCCGGAGATGAAAGGAGACCGGGGCCTGTCCAGGGCCGAGGCCGCCCGCGGGAGTAGCGAACTACTCACGCCGCGCACCTCACCACACAGGGGGGTCAGACAAACACACAGGCAAGAGGATAACAGGAAAGCAAGGGGGTAACACCAGGAACAAGGGTAACGGAGAATGCAAAAGCAAACCAGGCAGCAGAAAGTCAGCGAGCAAGATTCAGGAACCAGACGCTATAACCGACAACTCATAGCACACAGCAGAGGCTATTTAAAGAGCCCTCCTCCAATCAGCCCGGAGAGACTGACACACCTCTAGGCTAATGCCTGACAGCTGGGGAAGGTGAAACCTTACAACACAGCCTGCTACACACTACCAGGGTAAACAGAGTGTAACAACAGTACCATTCCTGTACGGAGCTGCAGTCTTAGCCCTGCCGTCCCCGAGGAGAACTCTTCCATTGAAATTATTTCTTCTACCAAGATCACTGAGCCTGTCGCCTTGGATCTTGTTCTTCGGGCTAAAGTCTGTGACCCATTGCCCTCCGTCCGGACTTTGCTATCCAAGTCTGTCAAGTCTTCACCTGCCAAGATCGCAGAGTCTGCCACCCAAGATCTGGCTCTGCGGACCATTGTCCAGGATCCTTTACCTTTTGCGCGGGAATTATCATGTAAGTCCACTAAATTTTATTAGGGCCAGTTTCCGCTTCAACACTTTCAGACAGGATCAAGTCTCTGTTTCCGGATACAACCAAGCCTCTGGAGGACCCTTCAAATCCTGCTGTATCCTTTAAATCCTTAAAATCCAAGTCTGGCAAATGGTCTTCCAGGTCCAAATCCTCAAAGTCTAAGTCGGCCAAACGAGTATCCAGATCCAGTGTCTCCAAGCCAACCGAGCCCCTGATTACATCAGTGTCTCCACCCATCTTCAATGGTGACATATCTCAACTGGTACCCCTGATGGAGTTCTGTGTGAGTCAGTTTGCTGCCTCCCTCGAGTCCTTTCAGCAACCTGCAGATCAGATACTGTTCTTGCTTTGCCATTTCAGGGGAGAAGCTCTGGATTGGGCCAATTTGCTTTGCCATTTCAGGGGAGAAGCTCTGGATTGGGCCAATTTACTTCTTGAAGTACAATATCCCCTGTTGGAAAATTTACATACTTTTCTCTCTGACCACCGAGGTATTTGATTCCAAGTCCTCATCCCAAGCCACATCCATCATCTCCGAGTCAATTCTTCCTCTACAGACTCGGCCAATACGGCCTGTAGCCCAAAGAGGATGAATTTATTCCTGGATTTTATACGGACTTATTCTGCCTACCAAGATGTTCCCACAAGTCTGGTCTTCTAGTTTGCCTTGTTTCAAAAAAACCTCTATGGATTCAGTGGTTAGCCTACCAAGATTCTGATTGGGCGCCCGGAGGCCGACCTTAAATGGGGGGGGGGGGGACCTTAAATGGGGGGGGGGGTACTGTCACGCTCTGCGGCTGCAAGCGCCTCACTTACCCTGTCAGACGTCTTCCTGGCAGCGGTCTTCTCCCTGCGGTGCTGCAGCTTTGGATTTCAGAGACTGTCACTTTGCAGGGAGGTAACCGTTTCACCTGATATGTTTAGCAGGGAGGTAACTGGAACAGCAACCTTTGTTTGGCGATATGAGCAGAGACGACAAGCGAGGCAGCATCCCTGAAAGAGGATCTTGCTGCCACTGACACTAATGTTTGGCTGTAGATTATATCCAATTTCAACAGTAATTCCACAATCCAATAATGAAACTTGAATCAGGCTCTTTAAAACACAGTTAAATCCACTGTAGAAGTTAAAGTGTTACGGCATGGACAATAAAAGAACCCTTACACGTTTCATCACTCAATGTGATTTCTTCAGAAGCATAGTATGTAGCTGGGTAATGAGCAGCTTGTTTTATAGGCAGTCTGATCAGGGCCGGTGCGAGCCGCTCCGCGGGGGGATGCAGTGCATCCAGGCGCCATGCTGGATAGGCGCTCATTCCCCCGCTCCTTGCACCGCACCACTGAGATGGACGCCGCTGTGAAAAAATGTAAGGTGCTATCATCACTCTGATGAGAGCTCCTTGCAGAGCCTAACAGTAGCATCCATTCACTTCTGCTCTGCCTGTAGATTCTGTCTCCCCAACGCTGCAGAGGGTCATGGTGGTTCGTCAGTTCATCTGCCGTGAATCTCTATAATAGTACTGCAGAGAGAGAGATTCCACAGCCGTGCTGCCTCCAATCCAGCTCCTCTGTAGTGGACCTCCAGACGTCACTAGGTCATGTGACTGCAGCAGTCACATAGTACAGAGTTCGGGGTCTGCTGGAACTCTTATAGTTCCTGCTTCCTCTGTGGTGTGGTGGGACCTGCAGACTACAGGCTGGCTACTGGAGATCTTCATGGCAAATAAGGGTACAAATAAAAGGGAATGTGATGGTGAAAGGGCATTGAGGGGGCTGGGAGATGATTGCAAGTGGGTACAAGAGACATATGTGAGTACAGAATGTGGGCAAAGGTGGTGTTAATGTGTGGCTATAGCATGTGGGTAGGAGGGGTAATGTGTGACTGTAGAATGTGGACAGGAAGGGAGTAAATGAGTGATTGTAGCATGTGGGCAGAGGTGGGGTTAATGTATGGCTGTAGCATTTAGGCAGAGGGTGGTTAATGTGTGACTGTAGCATGTGGGCAGAGGTGGGCTTAATTTATGGCTGTAGCATGTAGGCAGACGGTGGTTAATGTGTGACTGTAGCATGTGTAAAAAAAAAAAAAAGTTCAATAATCACTCACAGCACAGATGTGTTGTATATAAAGTGCTATATATAAGGTGCAACAGTAAAAAAATAATAGAATTAGTACATCCCCTAAAAAGTGCACAATGGTATAAAAATAAATCTGCAAAAGTGAAAGAGAAAATAGAAGATAAAATTGATAAATAAAAGATTAGATTGTTCAAAGGTAAAAAAAATAATATTCAATCCAATGTAGTCCCAGACTACATTGGATATTTTTTTTTTCCCACAAGATGAAAAAAAAAGTATATCTTTTTCAGCTTTTGATAATAATGGATTTCCATATGATTACAGTTCTTTAGAGGCATGCTCAGGATTGCATCAGCACACTGCACACTGATCGCTAGCTCCCTCAGAACATACTGGTCCCACCTCCTGTTGGTCCCACTTGTTGTAGACAATACTTTTTCCAGCATCGCAATTAAGAGTATAAGGCAATTATAAATAATAAGAATTCACTTTTCTGCAGGGGATCATTGTTTGTGTATCATTGCTTGTGTATTATTTTATAACTGTATATCTAACTATAGATATAGATTTAGATATAGATATAGATATAGACATTATAATGGATCTGGGGTCTTCTTCAGAATTCTGCTGTGGGGCCCACAAATGTCTAGTTACACCCCTGATGGGGATACTAGGTGATGGATACAAATGATGAGGATACTGGGTGCTGGAGACACATGATGGGGGATAATAGGTGCTGGATACACATGATTATTATTATTATTATTATTATTATTATTATTATTATTATTATTATTATTACTAATTATTATTATTGTTATTGTTATTATTATTATTATTATTATCGCTTATTTATAAGGTGCCACAAGGTGTCCGCAGCGCTGTGCAAAATACAATAAAATACAGTACAGACATACAGGGTAGGGATGGACAGCATAGTATATATTAAATACAATATGACTATAAAAATATCACATCAGTGCTAATAATATCCTAAATAGAAAGCATATATCTGTGATTGGTATTAGTAGTTATCAGAGAAAACTTATTACTTATTAAGTGTTATCAGAGAAAAACTTATACAAAGAAAACGTATTAGGTTTTATCAGAAAAAACTTCAGAACCTCCGTGGATTAATGATGTAATAAAATAAAACAAGCACCTTTTAGTATATTTCACAGATAAGCACAAACTAATATACTTATTTTCTTATTTAAAAACAAGTTGACTTTTTGATAATACTTTCAATTACTTGTCCAAGCTTTTTCCAAGCAGCTTCTAAACTTTCAATAATGCATGGCTTAAAATGTTGCAGCAAAAGACATTATGATTTTGATTAATTGGTGAAAGAAAAGTTAATTCCTTATAATTACTGGTGAAAAGATCTCTATAGTGTGTTTTTAACATAAAGGAAACTATTTTGTAATACAAATAAAGCAAATTCCTCAAAAAAAAAGGGGGGGGTGCGAAGGAAAGGGCAAGTACACACATACATTGACTCATGGGAGGAATCACAGCAACATCTATCCGCAGCAAAGTACAAAATACAACAAAATACAGTACAGACATACAGGGTAGGGATGGACAGCATAGTACATATTAAAATACAATACAAATATAAAAATATCACAAAAATACAATAAAGTGAAGCAAGCACAGAACGCAAGGCAAAATGCGAGGTGTCAAGCTTGCCAGTGGTGGAGGAGGGATCAACACTAGGATGGGGGACCCTGCTCATGTGAGCTAACACACTAAATCGGAGGGATGAACTACAGAAGACATAAGGGGGAGGGAAGGAAAAGAAGAGATAGAAGTAGGATGCAGTGAGGATGTTAAGTGGAGGAGGGGTAGGCTAGCCTGAACAGGTGAGTTTAGAGTGAACACTTGAAGACCAGGAGAGTAGGGAAGTCATTCCAGTGCAGAGGTGCAGCACGGGAAAAGTCTTGGATATGGGCATGAAATGTGATCAGTAAAAAGGTCAGACAGCGCTGGTTAGCAGAACGGAGAGGGCAGGAAGGGGTGTGCATGTTGGTGAGGGAAAAGAGGTAGGGAGCAGTGGATGAGGAGAGGGGCTTAAAGGTGAGGGTAAGGATTTTAAAGAGAGGTCTGAAGTGGACAGGAAGCCCATGGAGGGTTTGACATAAAGGAGAGGCCGAGGTAGAACGGCCAAGGACAGAACCCTGGGGGAAGATGAACAGGAAGATGAGCCTGGAAGCAGCATTGAGTATAGATTGAAGGGGGACAAGACAGGTGAGTGGGAGACCTACAAAGGTGAGGGTAAGGAGTTTAAAGAGAGATACCACGGATGTGTGGTATAAAGGAAAGTGAGGAGTCAAGGATGACACCTAGGCAGCGCACTTGAGGGGATGAGGAGACAGAGGTATCATCAATGGTTATGGTGATGGAGGAAGGGGGTAAATCCTAGGGGGAGGAAAAACAAGAATTTCCGTTTTATCCATATTCAGCTTGAGGAAGCATTTGGCCATCCATGTGGATAGGTACGAAAGGCACTTAGAAATCTTAGACAGAAGAGAGGGGCTAAGGTCAGGGGTTTAGAGGTAAATTTGAGTGTCATCAGTGTAGAGGTGGTAGCTGAAACCAAAGGTGCTGATGAGGTTACCCAGTGAGGAGGTATAGAGGGAGAAGAGGAGCGGGCCAAGGACCGAGCCCTGGGGGACACCAACAGGGAGCGGAGAGGGATGGGAAGATGAGCTTGGGGTGGAAACAGAGAAGGTGCGGTCAGAGAGATAGGAGGAGAACCAGAAGAGAGCAGTGTCAGTGAGACCAAAAGAGCGGAGGGTTTGAAGAAGAAGAGGATGGTCAATGATGTCAAAAGTAGCTGACAGATCAAGAAGGATGAGAACAGAGTAGTGGCCCTTGGTGGGGGATAATAGGTGCTGGATACACATTATGGGGGATACTGGGTGCTGGAGAGACATGATGGGAGATACTGGGTGCTGGATACATATGATGGGGATATTAGGTGCTTGCGAGACATGATGGAGGATACCGGGTGCTAGATACACATGATGGGGATACTGGGTGCAGAATACACATGATGGGGGATACTAGGTGCTGGATACACATGATGGGGATAATAGGAGATAGATACACATGATGGGTATACTGGGAGGTGGAGAGACATGATGGGGATACTGGGTGCTGGAGACACATGATGGAAGGATACTGGGTGCTGGAGAGACATGATGGGGATACTGGGTGCTGGATACACATGATGGGGGATACTGGGTGCTGGAAAGACATGATGGGGGTACTGGGTGCTGGATACACTTGATGAGGATACTGGGAGATGGAAAGACATGATGATGGATAATAGGTACTGAATACACATGATGGGGGATACTGGATGTTGGAGAGACATGATGGGGGATACTGGGTGTTGGAGAGGCATAATGGGGTTACTGGGAGCTGGAGAAACATGATGGGGGACACTGGGAGCTGGATACACATGATGAGGATACTGGTTGCTTGATACACACGATGGGGATACTGGGTGCTGGAGAGACAGTATGGGAGATATCTATCTATCTAGTTGTGACTATGATTTGCTTTGTTTTATTGTGTGTTGTATGATGACGCTTACTATAATCTAGGATGGTCGCTGGTGTTAATTTAAAATTAAACCGAAAGGGGGCACAAAATTAAGGTTTGCAGGGTGGCGCCAAACATCCTAGCACCGGCCCTAAGTCTGATCATATTCACAAACACCTGAAACATTTGAAAAAGCTGCACTTTTGAACATACTTTTTTTTTTATCATCAATCATTTTTATTGAAGGTTTTATGTGGGGGAGGGATACAGAAAAAAGAAAGGGAGGGGGAGGGGGAAAAAAACTTGACTGAATGCACAATCAATTGGAACATATGACAAAATAACAATGTACCATAGAAGGGTTCGGCATATACAGTAGGTACGTTCAAGCAGGAGTTTACACAACAATGAAAGTAGACAGGACACCAAAACATAGAGGTCACTCATTAAGGCCAAAAGGGAGAGGATCAGATGGAAAAGAAGCTGGGTTTGACCAGATATCTCCACCGTCGTCCTCAAATACTCTCCAAGCCGCCCATTTGATCAAGGGAGAGGATGTATCGGTAGAATATGGGACAGCTTCTGTCTCCATAATGAAATTATGGTGAACCTTGGCACAAATTTTTGCTAAGGTAGGTGGGTTAGAATCTCTCCATTGTTGGGCTATCGCAGCCCTGGTGGCGATCAGGATTTGTCCTAGGACATATCTGTCATTTTTTGGCACCTTAGAGGGAAAAAGCTGGAGCAAAGCGAGAGCAGGGGACAGTACCAGATCCGACTTAAGCAGCCAAAATAGTAGGAGACAGACCGCTTGCCATATGGGCTGGAGTAGGGGGCATTCCCAGAAGATATGAAAAATAGTACCAATGTTACCGCAGCCCCTCCAGCAAAACTTAGACTGTGCAGGCCATATCTTATGCAATCGATCTGGTGTCAGGTACATTCTATGAGGTAGTTTCACATGCATTTCTGCATGGTTAACACAGCGAGACATTCTATGGGTAGTTTGATGTATTTTCTCCCACTCAGCCTCCGTAAAGATAGTCCCAAGCTCCTATTCCCATAAGCTCTGCGCCTTAGACTTAACACGCGCCTCTGGGGTGATGATTTGCCGGTACCAGAAGGAAACCCCTTTTCTACCCCCCCAGGTGCAAGTTTAACAGATAAATGTGCTAAGGGAGGTTGCAAAACCCCCTTTATCCTATTCAGGGAGGAGACCCAATGCGATAACTGTGAGTAGATATATTGGTCAGATATAGGGAGGTTATATTTATCACACAGGGACGGAAAGGAGGACAGGGAGCTGCCCACCATAATGTCACTAAGAGAAGTAATCCCTTTTCTAGTCCACCGAAACGCCTGCCAGTCTGGGATAAATTAAGCTATAGCCTTAAGTGTTAAGTTATTAGTGGGGAGCACCATATCCGATTTCAGAAAGGCCATGCCATCCCATACCCTAAGTGACTCCCGAGTGGAGGAAAGCATGAGGGTACCGAACGGATGGACAGATCTCGGAGTCCAGATAGCATCCTCCAGGGGATACTCCGGGTACATGGCACGTTCAATGTCCACCCAAGGTTTCATGCAAGGGCTTCAGGCCCAGTCATGTAAGAAAGCTAAGGTACAAGCCTCTTGGTACTTGACCAAATGGGGTAGTGCCAGACCCCCATAGCGCTTAGGGAGTACCATCGTAGAGAAGGCCAATCTGGACGATCTATTCCTCCAAACATATGAGAGCATGAGGGATTGAAATTTAGACATATAGGCTTGAGGCCATTTAAACGGGATACTACGAAAAAGGTACATTAACTTAGGAAGGAGCATCATCTTGAAGGCTGCAATGGGCCCCAGCCAAGATATTTCAAAGTTAATCCACAATTTCGCCAAAGTGTTTAACTGAATAAAAATGGGAGTAACATTTAACTCAAAAGTATTTGAAATATGGGAGGGAATTTGGATGCCTAGATAGATGATTTGGGATGTTTGCCAGTTGAACGGGAATTTGTGGCGCAATGTGGACAATAGCAAGGCAGAGAGGTTCAGGGGAAAAGCATCTGAATTGGTCGCGTTTAACTTGTAGAAGGACGCCTCTGAATAATGCTGGAGGAGGGACTGCAGCTCTGGGAGGGACTGCAATGGATGAGTAGCAAACAACAGTATGTCATCCGCAAATAGACATAATTTGTGGTCCAGTTTCCCACATCTAACACCAGGAAATTTATGTGAGGTACGAATTAGGGAGGCTAGAGGTTCTATGGCGAGCACAAAGATAAGCGGAGACATAGGGCACCTTTGTCTAGTACCATTTGAGATATTGAATGACTGAGACAAAAACCCGTTACTAAACAGTTTGGCTGAGGGGGCAGAATAGAGGGCTAGGAGAGAGTGCAAGATTTTACCTTGGAAGCCATATTTACACAGGGATGCATGCATAAAAGACCAGTGGAGCCTATCAAAGGCCTTTTCGGCATCAAGGGAGAGCAAAACGCAAGGTTCCCCACTACGGGAAAGCAGTTCTATTAAATTAAATACCCTACGGGTGTTGTCTGAAGCTTGGCGAGCTGGAACAAAGCCTACCTGGTCCAGATGGATCAACCGAGGAAGAAGGGGATTTATACGGTTTGCCAGAAGTTTAGCAAACATTTTCAAGTCGGAATTTAAGAGGGCTATAGGCCTATAATTTTTACAGAGAGATGGGTCCTTACCAGGTTTGGGGATAGTGATAATTTGCGCTTCCAGCATTTCTTTCGGGAAGGAAGATCCATCAGAGATGGCGTTATAGATGTTAAGTAGTAAGGTGGATAGCTCTTCCTCAAAGCTTTTAAAGAATTTGTTAGTGCAACCATCTGGACCAGGCAACTTGCCCTTCAGAAGCTCCTTAATGACCCTCGCCAGTTCCAGTGGGGACCATGGAGCACATAGCGTATTTATGTCCGCCTGTTGGAGCTGGAGTAGGTGTACACTGTCTAAAAAATCCCTGATAGTCTTTGGTGTGGGTTGGAAGGTCGAGACATCATTTGTTAAATTGTATAGGCGGGAGTAGTATTCTGCAAACTTATTGGTGATATCGGAGGGATTAATGACTCTAGCCCCATCTGAGCCTTCTATAAATCTAATTCTATTTTGTGCCTGTTTGGTACGAAGTTTCCTAGCTAACAATTTTCCTGCCCGATTGCCCGCTATGTAAAATTTTTGGCGCAACTTAGTAAGATTAGCTTTGGTGGTGGCCATCAGAAGTTTTTGCAGTAGACTTCTTGCCTCAGCTAGTTCATTTTTTAAGGGCTCTAGTTGGTTGAGATTGATTTTGTTTGTCCAAGGAGGCAATTTTTGCTTCAAGGGAGCTGAACATTTGTTGGCGCTGTTTTTTAAGCCTAGACCCAATCTGGATGGCCGCCCCCCTCAGGACCGCCTTCAGGGCGCACCAGTGGGTAGTTAAGGACGTATCACTCGGGTTGTTTGTAGAAAGGAACATTTGCAGCGCCTCCGACAGCTCCCTTCTAGCCTCAATAGAGGTGAGCAGATAAGAAGGGAGTCTCCACGGACAGGAGGGTCGTTTATTGTAGTGGAGCCCACAGTCTCACAATATAGGGGCATGGTCAAACCAGGTGATTGGTAAAATCTTGGCTGAACGGGAGCACTGCAAAGTCCATTTGTCCACGAGTATAAGATCAATACGCGAGTAGGAGTTGTGCACATTAGAGAAGAAGGTAAAATCCTTACCCTTGGGGTCATGCACTCTCCAGACGTCGTAAAGATCATACTCAGCTAGGAGCTTTCTAAAGGCTGCCGAGGGAGCCGCAATGCCCAAGTGGAGAGGGGAAGCAGGGGGAGGGGACTTATCCATAACTGGGTCCAAAACCAGATTAAAATCTCCCAACAGTAACAAATGTCCCTGTCTGAGCTTGCTTACAAGTTCGCAGAGATATCGCATAAACGGGAACTGACGGGAGTTGGGGGCGTAAACTGAGACAATTATTATTGGCTGATATTCTAGGAGGCCAACTAGGACTAGGAACCGGCCATTCCGGTCCGCCATTTCCCTTTGAAGGACAAACTGGAGGCCTGCCCTAAAAAGGATGGCGACACCATTACGTTTATAAGGGGCATTGGCCATATAGCAGAGGGGAAAATGAGGGTCCCTAAAAATAGGGGGTGGGAGGCAGCGAAGTGAGTCTCCTGGACAGCCACAACATCAGCCCCAGCTTTCAGAAAGGTAGTAAGGGCTAATCTGCGTTTTTGGGGGGAGTTTAGGCCTCTAACATTTAAAGACAAGAGTTGAACCATGATTTAAGGGAAGGGAGAGTGCAGATGGGCACTGTCTACTAAAGGATAGGGGAAACAGAGAGGGCCGAACATTGGATTGGAGCTATCGTTCCAATTTAGTAGGGTAGTAAAGCCAAAAACATGGGGAAGGGGAGGGGAAGTTATTGAAAAAGGGATAGAAAAATGAAAAGGCCCAAGAGATTGGGCCATCGTGTTTACCGCAGGGAAGGAGGGAGTAACATGCGGTAAAACTACATTTGGAGGGCGACATAAACGGAGCTCACCCGTGTAGCTCAGAGTAACAATATAAAACAGCGAGATACAGTAAACTAGTAACATTCAATATAAGCAACACGAACTAGATATAAACACACTAAATAGCACAGAGAAACAAATCATGTAAACTTAGATTGATACATGAGGAGAGGAGAAAACAAATAACCAATGCGACCTGAAAGATACGATGGAATGGCGTAAGAGTCTGTGAAGTCACCCCACTTTAGTCCACTCCGGTTGAAGCGGGTCAAGTGGGCGGCCGGGAGATTTCGGGGTTGGGAAGTTCCATTCCTCCAGGAGCTTGATGCCATCTTCCAGAGAAGAGACACTGTGAGTAGAGTTGGTGTGATGTATTAACAGCTTCACAGGGAAAGCCCATCTGTAGGGAACAGCCTTGTCACGCAGGATCGTCATAATAGGCTGGAAGGACCGATGCTTCGCCAGAGTTGCAACGGAAAGATCAGGAAACAATTGCAGGTTCCCAAGGAGAGCAGAGGAGTCGTCGCACCGCTGGAGTAGCTGGTCTTTGATGTGGTAGAAGTGGAGGCGAAGAAGGACATCTCTCGGGAAATTTCCTGCGGGGATAAGAGGTTTCGGCAGCCGGTGGATCCGGTTGATGAGGAGGTCTTGATCAGAAGCATCTGAAAGAAGCTTGCGGAAAAGGTCCAAGGCAAACTGATGGAGATCTTTATTATGAACGGAGTCAGGGATCCCCCTAATTTTAACATTGTTGCGTCGAGACCGGTCCTCCATGTCAGCCACTTTGTCTCGAAGTTGAGCCATCTCTAATTGGAGTGTTTCGTGGGCATTGATTAGGTCATTGTGAGAAATGACCAACTCCTCCATCTTCGTCTCCAAGTGGTCTGTGCGATCCCCGATTTCCGCTATTTCTCCCCTGATCTCCCTGACAGCAGTCTTCACTTCAGAGGTCAAATCAGCTTTGAAGGACGTGAGGAGAGCATAAAGGGTGTTCCCTGTGAGGGGAGCTTCCAAATCCACGTTCCTGGGCTTTGAGGGTGGCGATGCAGAGTCTCTCAGAATAGGAGAAGATGGCTTAGAAGAGCTGTCATCCTGAGAGGTAGGTTTGGTGGATGCCTTAGTTGACTGGACCGCCGGAAAGCGCACAGGAGGTGGCAGAGACCCATTTTAGATCTCTTAGGAGGCATGATAAGGCTGAAGATAGAGTCCACACCAGGACAATTGAGCTAAGAGTGCGCAGTTATAGTAGCAGTCTTTGTGTATATTGTGTTTTTTTTCTTTTTTCCTTTCCTTTCCTTTCCTTTTGTTTTTTTTTTTTTTTTTTTGTACTCTCAGTAGATTGCTGCAAGAACACTCCAAGTGGCAAGTTAGCAGGTCTCCTCTCCACAGGTAAAAGTGGTTAAAACATGGTGCGTAAAGTATAGGTACGTTTTATAGGATGCTGTAAATCTGTATCAGAGGTAGGCGAGCAGCTACACGGATGCAGGCTAGAGCTCAGTACATGGGGGTGGTAGTGCAAATACTCCAAGTCCCAAAACGGAAAGCCAGGGAACGGCTCCCAGATGCAGGGGGGAAGGACCCCAGGAGCTCAATGGGGTTTGCACCCCAGAGGGGAAATATATTGTGGAGTATTGTGGAGTTCAGGGATCCCTCCTCAGTAAGGGCCCGCAGGTCCTCTCCGGCTGCTCCCACCTGCTGAAGCTGTAGAGGAGGGAGAAGTGCCCACTCAGGGCCTCCAGCTCTAGGTAGGCCAAATCCTCACAGGAGGGTCCAGTCCAGGGCCCATGACACAGGTCTCACCAGCAGCAGGAGGCAGGATAGGAGCAAGGTGCAGGCCAGCCAA
>WWET01005723.1:7888-17972 GCA_011038615.1 Limnodynastes dumerilii
CATAGTGGGCTGGATCCAGACCTTGTTAAGTGCATGAACTTAGTTACTCAAGGGCTAAACCATGTTAATTTCAGGGGGAGCCAAGTTAATTGTATACTTTGCATGCAGGGACATATCTTGAAATTGCTTACTGCACACATATACTGACCAGCTTTACTATCACACTGTTATTTAGACTTGGGATAGGAAACATCACCTCTCAACACTAATACTGTTTGCAGCAGATGAAATATGACTCCCCTGAAATAAATATGGTTTAGCCCAGGTGTAGCTAAGTTCATGCACTTAACAAGGTCTGGATCCAGCCCAGTGTGTGGATGTATGTATGTGTTAGAGACCTTAGTATGTAGCCCTAATAGGGGCAGGGACTGATGTGAATGTGTAATATTCTCTGTAAAGCGCTACGTAACCTGATATAAAAACTGTTAATAAATAAATACATGTGGAAATAAAGTTGCCAGCATCAGCTGGTGACGAAACAGCAAATGTTTGGTAATCTGTCAGAGAACTGGAAAAGGTTTAAACAAAGGTTTAATATCTACCTCACTGCAAGTGGTGCAGAGCAGGAGGAAAAGAAAACAAAGGCATCCATTTTCCTTAATGTAATAGGGGAGGATGTGCTGGACATTTAAAACAGTTTTCACTTTGCTGATGGTCAGAACATGGGGGTAGATCCAGAACTACGTTTGCCGTACGTTTATTCGCGGAGCGTATTTTCGTGCGCGTAAATGCGTTATACTCCCCTCGGCACACCCCTTGCACGGACGTATTTTGTTAAGATACGCTTTCCAAACCCTACCTTAACTTTTTCATACGTAACCGCAGTCATATGGCCTAGACGAATTTACGCAGCTAAGCACGCCCATACTGTACACTTTAAATACAACCCCCCGCCTACTTCACGTATTTCACACGTATTTTGTTCTCACGTAAAATTGGCATGCCCACACGTAAGTAGTTACGTGACACTTACATGAATGGCCCATACGTTCACAATTACGCTACGCTAATCTGCGTATTTTCTATGGTGCGCATGCGCAGTGCGTACAAAACAGCGATTTTACGTCACTGCCACGCGTAAATTTGCTCCGAGGCGTAGTTCTGTATCAGGCCCATGGTCTTAGCTTCTATAATGCAAAAGTTTGAAGAATACCAAATGTGACATGAAAGATATAAGTTTTTCATTTGTGAGCAGAAGAAAACAGATAGTTTTGATCAGTATGTGACATAATTAAGATCACACAGCAAAAGCTGTGAATTTGGTGACTTAAAGGATTCACTGATCAGAGATCGCATTGTTTGTGGGATACCAGATAATGGACTCAGAGAGAGATTGTTGAGAGAGGAAGATTTAACACTGGACAAAGCAGTAAATATTTGTAGAGCTGCAGAAACTACTAGATTTCAGGCACAGGAACTGCAGAAAGAAAGTGATGGCACTGTACATGTGGTGAGCAAAACAGACCCAGTTAAAACCATGGTTGCCTACTTTTGCAAATGAATATCAGGGAGATTGTAAGAGCACTATGAAGGTGCTGCACCAAAGGGGTGTGTCCTCTAGTGCCAAAGAGGTGTGTCCTGTGAATAGCTCCACCTATAGGTGTATCTCGCACTGCCAGAAAACTATTTTACAATAAAAATGTCAGTATTTATTGATTACTAAATTGTCAATGAATACTTTCATTACTATCTTTATAGAAAAGCTAAAAGTGACGCTGCAGCTGATTAACAAGATTCTTTCATTACATCTTGGCCTCCATGAAATTGGTCATCTCCATAGACCTCAATGGATGAAATTAGAATCAGGGAGATTACCAAACACTTCAGGGAGTCTGGGAGATCACCCAATCTTCAGGGAGTCTCCCTGATATTCAGGGAGAGTTGGCAACTATGGTTAAAACACAGTTTTCGAAAGTAAAACAGCACAAAATGCAGTCTCATAAGAAAATGTGCAGCAGATGTGGAACCAGCCACAGTCCAAGGGCCTTATTCACTAAGGACGAAATTTTCGTGCCAAATCGCATCGCGGGGCATCGCGGGGCATCGCGGCGATATTGACGCAAACATTTTTTTTTTGTACAAATTCACTAAGGCGCGATATTGAAGCGATTTTTTCAAACACAGGCGATGTGCCGCCATGTTTTTAGGGCTTAATCACGGTGATTTTAATCAAAAATTCACCGGGTTTAGCTCTTTAACTAATGGCGGCATATCGCGTGTATTAAAAAAATCAAAAATTCTGCATGTCTGCAACGTGCAGGCATGCTGTAGTCATTGAATTACAAGGATCAGCAAAGGTGATCCTCGTAATTCTATTTTTACAGCATGTCTACACATTGCAGACATGCAGAACTGCGCGTAGTGTGTGTTAAAAAAAAAAAAATTAAACAAATAAATTAACCCTTTAAAAAATCTAATAAAGTGTTACATATGTAAAAAAAAATATTAAACCTAACTAACATTACCCCCTACGTGTATGCACTTACCTTAGGAGGTCATCTCTCCTAATCTAAGTGTATAAAACAAAGTGGTACATGTGTATAATAATAATAAAAAAAAATGTAAAACTCACCATTAGCTGTCCGCATCTTGGGAGCCTTCAATTTTCCTTTATCTGATTCTTTATTCTTTCTTCTTTCTTCTTTCGATGTCTTCTGGGCTGGATGACGGCTCCTCACCTTGATCGCGACGAATTCACACTAACCTTCCACCAGTAGGGGGCGCTGGTTACATTATGAAGATGAAAGAAATTAACAGTAGAGCTCTAAAACATTTTTATTATTATTATACACATATACCACTTTGTTTTATACACTTAGATTAGGAGAGATGACCTCCTAAGGTAAGTGCATACACGTAGGGGGTAATGTTAGTTAGGTTTAATAATTTTTTTTTACATATGTAACACTTTATTAGATTTTTAAAAGGGTTAATTTATTTGTTTAATTTTTTTTTTTTTTTTAACACACACTACGCGCAGTTCGGCATGTATACAAGTGTATCCATGCTGTAAACAAAGAATTACAAGGATCACTTTTGATGATCCTTGTAATTCAATGACTACAGCATGCCTGCACGTTGCAGACATGCCGAACTTAGGATTTTTCAGCACTAAAACACATGTCTGTTATACAGACATGTGTTTTAATGCTCGCGATCGGCACAAAAACATAAAATCGCATCTCTAGAGATGCGAATTTATGTTTTTTGATTTCAATGCGATTTCACTGCGATTCGGTGAAATCGTATATAGTGAATTACAAACATTGGGGTAGATCCAGAACTACGTGTGTGCGTATGTATTTTCGCAGTGCGTATTTTCGTACTCCCCACGGCACACCCCTTGCACGGACGTATTTTCTCAAATTACGCGACCCAAACTCTACCTTAACTTTTCCTAACGTAGCAGCATACGTCCGCTAACGGACGTACTGACTACGCGAACGTACGCAGCTTAGCACGCCCATACTGTACACTTTAAATACCACCCCCCGCCTACTTCACGTAAAACGCACGTATTGTTCACTAACGTAAATTTGGCACGCCCACACGTAAGTATTTACGTTTGACATACGTGAATCACCCATACGTTCTAAAATATGCTACGTGAATGTGCGTATTTTCTGTGATGCGCATGCGCAGTGCGTACAAATCTGCGAATTTACGTCTCCGCCACACGTAAATTCGCGGAAATGCGTCGTTCTGGATCTGCCCCATTGTATGTTTGTAATAGATAAAAGTAGGGACCGCGATTTTCGGAACCGCAATTAAAAAATTACTAAAATCACGTGATTTTTAGCTTAGTGAATCGCCTTTGGCGATTCTGAAGCTCAAAATCACGTGATTTGGGCCAAATCGCGTTTAGTGAATAAGGCCCTAAGACATTGTCAAGCTTATGGTAAATCTTGCATGAAATGTGGTAGGAAAAATCACTTTGCTAAATGCTGTAAAACACAACAAAATGCAAATACGGTGCATACTGTGAAACAGGAAGAGTTTGAAGAGGTGTTTGTAGATTCCTTTGACATTTTCTCTGAAGATAGAATGGAATTGATTGTACCTGTTTAACTGTGAACAAGACTGTTATTCCATTTAAGCTTGATACAGGTGCACAAGTAAACTTGATATCTATGCAAGATTATAAGACTTTGAGAGTAAAAGCTAAAATTCATCCAGCAAAGTTGAAAGTGACAGGCTATACTGTGGAGAACATTCCAGTAAAAGGTACCTGTACAGTCACTCTGAAATATTAAGGTAAACAGTTCAAAGCATCTCTACTTATTGTGGAAAAGAATGTGCAGCCAATTCTTGGTTTAAGTTCCTGCGAGAAACTAAACTTAATAAAGAAAGTCTTTATGGTAACATCACAAGTAGATGAGTGCAAGCAGGGCCGGATTAAGGTCTGTGGGGGCCCCTGGGTAACTAAATCGTGGGGGGCCCCTGCTTCAAATTAACATACAGAAAAATTGCCCCCCTATTTATTTGTGTCTAGTTAGCCTTATTGTCCCCTCCTTCTGTGTCCACCCAGCCTTATTTCCCCCTCTTTATTTCTGCCCAGTCAGCCTTATTTTTCCCTCCTGTTTGTCTGACCAGCCTTATTGCCCCTCCTTCAGTCAGCTTTATACCCCTTCGTTCTGTGTCCAACCAATCTTATTGACCCCTCTTTGTATCCAGTCAATCTGATTGCCACCTTTGTGTTTCTAGCCAACCATATTGCCCCCCTTTTTGTGTCCATTCAGCTTTATTGTCCTCCATTTATTTCCAGAACACTATTGCCTTCCCTTTGTGTCCACCCAGCCTTTGTGCCCCTCTCTGTTTAAATCCCCATTCCACTTTCTTTAAAAACATTATAATAAACATACCTTTGCTGCCTCTCCTCTGGCTCTGTCCTCCTCGGCGCGCGCTCTGAAGAATTGTGATGCTCACGTGAGCTTAGGTCATGTGGTGCTTTGTAAACAGAGCAGTTGATGTGCATAGCACAGCCAGCTCTGTACAGGCAGGGAACAGGAGCGCTATGTGAATGCTCTGCCCCCTTGCTCCCCGGCTACAGTGTAAGAGGATGGATGTCAGTGATTGACATCCTCCTCTTAAGCACACTACCGCAGCTGCTGGAATATGACGGCGGCTGCGATACACTGTGCTTAAGAGGAGGATGTCAATCACTGACATCCATCCTCTTTCACGGCAATTTGTGAGGGGCCCTTTGTGTGTAGGGGCCCTGGGACGACCGCCCCGATTGCCCCATGGATAATCCGGCCCTGAGTGCAAGTCTGAGTTTACTAAATACAGCAATGTGTTTAAAGGTTTGGGATGTTTGCCTAGAGAGCACAAGATAAACCTAAAAGAACAAGTTGCTCCTATGATACATCCCTGTAGAAAAGTCCCCTTTGCAGTGAGAGAGAGTAAAAAATGAACTAAACCGCATGGAAGCTCTAGGTGCAATAAAGAAAATTGATGAACCAACAGATTAGGTGAGCTCATTGGTAATAGTGGAAAAGAAAAATGGACAACTCAGAATATGTCTGGATCCAAGAGATTTAAATAAAGTCATTAAAAGGGAGCATTTCAAGCTACCAGAGATGAAATCATGTTGCAGTTTGCTGGAGCAAAATGGTTCAAACTACCGCTGCATGTGAATTGTGCCTGACATATAGGCCAAACAAACAAGTTGAGCCACTGAATCCTCATGAAGTTCCAAAGAGACCATACCAGAAGGTAGGCGCAGATTTATTTGAATGTAACGGAAAGATGTACATAGTCATTGCTGATTATTTTTCTAACTGCCCTGAGGTCAAAACTTTGCAAACCACAACAAGTAAAGCTGTAATAAATTGCATGAAGTCAGTCTTTGCAAGACATGGCATTCCCATGGAAGTATTTACAGACAACAGTCCTCAGTTTTCCAGTGCTGAATTTAAAAAATTTGCTGCTGATTGGGAGTTTGTTCATACTACATCAAGTCCCAATTATCCCAGATCAAATGGATTTGTAGAAAGTTCAGTAAAAACTGTAAAGAACCTCATGAAAAAAGCACATGATGGTAATGCAGATTTCTACAAAAGTATTTGAATTTACCAAAGTTCACCTTTGCAGAATAGACTTTCTCCTGAACAAATGCTGATGGGAAGGAGAATTAGAACAAATCTTCCTATACATGATGAACTGCTCAATACACATGACTCAGTATTAGTCAAACGTGGCAAAGAACATCAGAAAGTGAAACAAAAATTGTTCCATGACAAAAAGACAAAGAGTTTGTCTACTCTTAGGCCAGGAAACCAAGTCCGTATCAGGGATCATGAGAAAGGTATATGGAGACTGAAAGGCACAGTGCACACAGAAATAGCACCAAGATCTTGTATAGTACAGACAGAACATGGAACTGAAGTAAGAAAAAAATCGGAAAGATTTAAGACTTCAACCAAGTCCTCAGGATGACAACATGTTGGAAAGATCTAATTCAGACATTGATGTTAACATGGATAGCCAAGAACAGATTGTGTCTCAGGAATATTCCAACATGGTTGATGAAACACAGACTGAGTATGGAGGACCAAAAAGAGTTATTTGTAAACCTGTGAGACTCATTGAAACTTGTTAAAGTTACATTTGTATATTACATTGTATGACTGAAGTATATAAGGCTTATTTCAAATAAAGGAGGATGTGGTGTTAATGCATTATTGCATAGTATTTGTTGACACTCCCTTACTGTTTAAGTGAGCTTGATTCTTCAGTGTCTGTACCTTACCCCTGTGGAAGCTAGGAGGCGGGCTTTACTAGAAGGAGAGTGGTGTAATGGCTGAATAAAGAAGCTCATAGTTATATTATGGTTCCAGTGTCCTTTACTCAATAGAACCCAAGAAAAACAGTTAATTGGCTGTTGACAAAATTAACCATAGTGTGTGGATGTATGTATGTATGTATGTATGTGTTAGGGACCTTAGTATGTAGCTCTAATAGGGGCAGGGACTGATGTGAATGTGTAATATTCTCTGTAAAGCGCTACATAACCTGATATAAAACCTGTTAATAAATAAATAAATAAATAAATAAATACATGTGGAAATAAAGTTGCCAGCATCAGCTGGTGACGAAACAGGAACCAAGGGAGCTGACACTTTCCTGTTTTTCCATATACTGATACACTCCCAAATCTTTATGGAATCTTCATCAGTGATCAAATCTACTGTTATAATCATTATATAAGGTTTGGTCAGTTCAGTTCAACAATTGAGAACGCTACACTTCATGACAATAAACACATAGGGCTAGATCCAGAACTACGTGTGCAATACATTTCCACGCGTAACGTATTTTCACACGCGTATGTTCTATACACTCCCCTAGGCACACCCCTTGAATGTACGTATTTCACCGAGTGCCACTTCCCAATCCCTACCTTAACTTTTTTTCGCGTACGTCCGCTAACGGACGTATAGACTACGTGAACGTAGGCCGCTTGGCACGTCCATACTGTACACCTTAAATACAAACCTTCACCTACTTCACGTAAATCAAACGTATTGTTGACTCAAGTAAAATTGGCACGCCCACACATAAGTATTTACGTGACAAATACGTGATTGGCCCATACGTTCACAATTACGCTAATGAGCGTATTTTCTATGGTGCGCATGCGCAGTACTTAGACATAGGCGATTTTACGTCTCCGCCACGCGTAAATTCGCTCTGATGCGTTGTTCTGGATCAGGCCCATAATCTATAATTCATCCTTATATGTAAAATTAATAAATAAATGTGACTATTGAAAATGAGTTGTATAATAGTAACACACTTAAAATATCTAAGATTCGATTAACAGTTATATTTTCTGATTTTCCAAAGGCTGCGTCTTTTCCAGAAGTTTTCAACTTTCCGTATTCTTGTTTGTGGAGGAGATGGCAGTGTGGGTTGGGTTCTTTCTGAAATTGACAAGCTGGGTCTCCACAAACAGGTACAAAATTAGAAAGGGTTGTGTGATCTAAAATGATGTGTAATTATGCTATTTCTATTGCTTATTTTAATATGTCCTATTTCTCCGATGTATCTTTGTATAGTGTCAACTTGGAGTTTTGCCACTTGGCACAGGGAATGACTTGGCGCGGGTCCTGGGATGGGGAAGTCTATGCGATGATGATGCTCAGTTGCTTCAAATTCTTGAAAAGCTAGAACGTGCCACAACCAAAATGCTGGACAGGTAATAAGAGATCCCTTTTTCAGAATTGCTGACTTTCTAGAGAAACTGAATTTGAAAAATCGGACACCCCTTTAACCAGTAGTTTTACTTATATATATGTTATATATGGACCGAATTCACAACCAAAAAAGAACAGAATTTTCCTGCGTATTTTTAAGAACGGTTAAACTGTGCACGGAAACCATGGCCATATGATTCTCATCTAAGAACGACTACTTAAGAACGATACAAGCTTCAGACGTTCCTCTTAAGTTAGGACTGATTCACAATGAAGAATGCCCTTTACTATTCTTAACTACACATCCGCATGGTTAGCTGTGACTACAATCATCATGGACCGTATTCACAGATTCGTTTTCACTTGGAGTTACGTGCGTATTTTTAAGTATGCGCATGCGTAGTTACTTTATTTGCATACATTACGTAGAACATACACACGTAAGTGCCTAACGGATGGACTTGTGAATCACACTTGGTGAAATACGTACGGATAGACGGGGTTGAAAAACGGATGTGAAAATTTACATGAAAGTGGGGGGGGCATTTAAATGGGCGCGGTTATTATGAATCACACATATGGATTACCTATACGCATGTAAGTACACTCATAAAGAACAGAGTGGTCTATGGACTCGTAAGTCCCCGACAGAGGGGAGTGTCGGGGGTGTTGACTTGCTACGTGCATGCGTATAATTGCATACTTTAAAAAAACTTATCTGTTAATCCGGTCCCATGTTTTTCGGTTTGATTAACCAACAGCTGCTGAGTGTTTTTAATGAATGCATGAGTACCGTTTAATTGACTCAATTATAGACTCATCTAATTAATCTGCTGCTGTTTTGCCATTTTATGTTTGACTTTAACCTTTGGAAGGTGCAAATGATTTAAATATCTTATCAGTTTGTGCATGTTTTATCGTTTGTTTTAAACAATTTTTTAGCAACTTGCTTGTTGCTTAGGTGTCATCCTTGACTTTGAACTGTCGTTTGTTCCCCACATACAATCTGTTTCGAAATTCTGATTCATACATCTAGAAAATATTTCCAGAACATGCAAATATCTCACACACGGGCGTAGGAACAAAAATGTTCATGGGGGGCAAAAGGCCCGAAGACCCTTTTTCATGAGGTGCTCCAGGCACCATGGGCCAGATCCTGGTCCCTGGATGCTTTACGTGTGCGCAGGGGTTGGTAGTTCGCAGCCGTAGCAGGAAGTGCACACCCCCTGCACTCCTCAATGTCGGTAGGAATTCTGGACACTTACGTGTCCAGTTAGCCACCTTAACGTTTATGTCTAGATCTGTCGCTTAAAACAGCCTAGTTGTACCGGGGCTTCCCCCGCCCCCTCATTTAAATGGCTATGGGATACGGTCAGCCCCTTCTGTGTACTTACTGACGTACGCAACTTAGTTACATACGTCAGTAGGTATGCAATCGGAACATCTGGCGTGTACATAAATGGATGTTCCGAGACAGGGGACAGGGGACTTATGCAAAAGACTTGCGTAAGTCCACTGTCGTACCTAGGGCCTCATTTACAAAAAACGATTTGTAAAAAATTGCCATAAATCGCGTGATTTGACCATCTAAACTCACATCGCAGTATTCACAAAGGGTCAAATCGTGTGATTTATGTGTTTAAAAAATCGCCATGGCAAACATCGCTGGACAGAAATCGTCCAGATGTTTGCCATTCAAAACAAAGAAAAAAAAATTGTTGTATTCACTAAAGGCGATTTGAAGAAATCTCCTTTAGTGAGACATGAAATCACAAAAAAAAAAAAAATCGCAGCCAGGTGCAATTTGACTGTGATCTCCCTTCCCTGACCAGCAAAAACACGTCAATATACTTGCCATGTGTTTTTGTGTGTGAAAAAGCAAGGCC
>WWET01005723.1:35228-46250 GCA_011038615.1 Limnodynastes dumerilii
TTGAAAAAGCCGGCAAAAACCCTTCTTTTTAGCCGGGTCTAAGACCCGGCTAGAGAGACCCGGGGTTTGCGTTCAGATTGCCAAAAAAAAGCCGGGGTTTTCATGAAACTGGCAATTTCATGAAAACCCCGGCTTTTAGGTGGTAATCTGAACGGGGTATAAGAAACCATGTAAGATGTGTATGCTTAAATCCATTAAAAAAAAAAACAAATAAATAAATAAACTAATAATTAATGGCCATTAAATGGTTATGGAATTCATATAATCAAAAAGTTGATGACACTAAGAAAGTCCAATAAAAAATTCAATAAGGCTCAGCCCCTCTAATTCCTTTGATGTATCGATACTCAACTCCCCCTTATTGATGAACAAGTCTCCTCAAAGAAAAGAAATAGTAACAATAAAAATTGACATATTTATTGGTATCACAATAGATAAAATATGCATAAAAAAATATATTAAATAAATGGACACTTTCCTGGCATGAGACAGAGACAGGCAAGTTGGTGCAGTCCACGGTGGAAGGGATAATCAGCTTGGCGTTGGAGACCACGACTTCTGAATAGTCAGTGGAGAGAGGCCGGTGGTTGCAGGCAAGCGTGACGTCTGATATCCAAGGGAAGTAACCTCTGATGCGTTTCAGAGCCGTAGGGTTCCTTTCTCAAAGTGTGTGTGTATCGATGGAGGGGCTGGCATTATTTAAAGGGTCCATGACTTGGTGTAACTCGTAATGCTTCAATTGCATATTATGAAGTAACAGTGTTGCAACAAATATAGCCTATGTATCTGTCCAAATGAATGAATTAAATCATACAGCGTGGCACAGACAAGAATATTCAGACTGAGTGACGGACTGGTGCATGTATACTCTTCATAACATCTTTTAATAATAAGTGGTCATGTGAAATGAAAAACTGACTAATATGAACAATATACACATATAAAATACAGCTTATATAGACATAGAGGAAATATGTAAAATGGGAAAAAATTTGTAGAAGAATGGGTCTCAAAAAATCCAGGACTACAAAAATATATCACAGCTAAATTTATAAATAAATGTTTATGCAGACATACATATGCAAGATTCTGCCTTGTGCAATATATTTAAATCCGTATTCCTATCTAAATGAGGGATATGTCACAATAAAAAAATGGAGGTATGATTATACAAAAGACAATAGATATTATGAATACTGGAAACCACCACATTATTATGGAACCAAAAAACAACATGACTCTCCATATAGAGAGAAAACTACTTTTCTCATTCTCATTAAGATCAATGTGACCTAACCGTAGCTTTCAATGCCTACAGTCTTCTACAAGGGTCTTTACAAGGGTCTCAAGTAGTCATGTATAACTGGGAATTCACAATAATTAAGACATATTAAAATAATACATGGTTGATCTAATATGTAGTGACTGGTGTCTAGAAATTATGGAGAAAGGACTAGAATATTAAAAAGTCACAAAAATGATAAAATAAATTGGGAGGTACAAATAGAAAAATGGGCAGCAGCAGAGAGGAATATGGAAAGCACCCCAAGACAAGGTTACCAGTATCTCAACCGGGAATGGCTCGTGGGGACTCCTCAACCCTAACTCACCTACGGCACCCGGTATTCTCAGGTGGTCTTCCATCTTGGTACTGGCCGGGCCCATGTCTGCTTCACTTCCAAGATCGGACAAAACCGGGTGTGGACAGGCCAGTGTGGCCGTATATGCTGGAGGTGGATGTATCCCCCGTCGGAGCCCTATAATAGAAGAGAAAAAAAGGTGAGACTCCAAGGTTAGAGGAACTATTTGAGTTTGAAATCTAAGTTCAAACCAGCAGGGGCTAGAGTGTCCATTTCAAAAATAAGTTTAATCTCTGCTTGCGCCAATTTTGTGGCGATATTATTCTTCCTCCAATAATTACTTAGCTGTTTCATGCCTACAAAGTTAACAATGGATGAAGGATTACAAGAATGCATTTCCTTACAGTGGACAGAAACCCATCCAGGGGTTAAGCTGCTTTGAATTGAACCATATCAATAGACTTGTTTGTTTGGACATATATTTTTTTTTTTTTGAGTGTTTCACATGAAGGATTCGCAAAAATAGATTTTGTTGAGAGTTCAGATAATAGGTGTGAGTTCATAGAGATATGTTTACTTGGAGAGATAATAGAAGATAATAGAAGATAATAGAAGAACTATACTATATAACTTACTACACACTACCACTGTGAATCAGTTAAGGGTAATGACCTTTATAAGAACATGTCCCAACTAGAAGGCCTTTTAATAAAAGAGTGCAAAATCTGGTTGGAAGTAGCATGTATGGAAAAATATCTTGCAGAATAGATCATCCCTAAGGGTCTTAAAATAGATAAAGTGTCAGCCTTTGAAGTGAATGATAATAGTTTTTATGACAAATGGGATTCCATTTTGGACAAATGTCCCCTAGCCTTGATGGAACTAATTATACAGGAAAGAGGAAGTGTTTTAAATAGAGTGAAAGAAAGAGTAGAACACCTACAGGGTACCTTCAGCCCACATAGGGAATCAGAGGAGTATAAACGTCTGGAAAATAGAATTAATGAGATTGTTAAAAGGTTTGAGGAAAAGACTATTAAAAAGAAATTTGGAAAATTTTATATGGACGGGGTAGATGAATCTGAGGAAACACCTATGGAAGTAGAGATTGCTCCATCCCACGCCACCCCACCTAGACCCCAACATACTCCTAATAGAACTTGGAGACCGTCATATCCCCACAGAGGTACTGGGGTGAGCAGGGACATCCACCCCAGCATCATCCTTCCAATAGGAGAAAATTCCCCCCCATAGAACTACATATCACAGGCACCACCCTGCCCCTAGGAGTGGATGGATACCAGAACACAGATTCCACCAAAATTTCATGGAATACAATCATAGGACCCCATATCGAACCCCGTATTGAACCACATTCAGGACACCTAGGAGAACGGCCATATAGGGAAGAAGGGTGGGACTGAGAGGAAAGATGGCAGAAAGTTCCTCATAGGGGTCACTCTGGAAGGCTACCAGAATATAACCACCATAATTCCCCTCCACAATAGATATGACACACTTAGACACACTTACACACCATTTCAGGTCCCCTTTTTTAGACAAGGGTGGGAGAAGAGGTCAGTCCCCCTAACATACCCATTTCCCAAACCCAGAGGAAAAAGGGGGGGGGGGTAATAAAACCATCAGAAGACAGAAAGCCAAAGTTAAGAGAAAGATGAGGAATAGAGACAAGAAAAATGAGAATAGGGTACCATCTGATACAGATGGGCCTTCTACCGGACCGATGTCCGTTTTTAACTTGTGTGATCACACCTTAACTAGGGAAGAAGAAAAGGTCTAAAATTTGCCTCCACCAATTCTACTCAAGAATTTGATGTCTTCGTAGATGCCCAGAAATTCATCAGAAAACTCTCATTGGACGTTTTTTTTGTTTATTCTGAAAACATAATAGCCACCCCTATGGATCCCCATCCCCCATTGATAATACAGAATTGAATAAGAAATGTAAAACTCCATTCCACTTTTTTCCAAGACACTGTAGGGGCTACTACCTTTAAAATTTGAGAAAATGGTTTTGAAGGACCTCAAAGCCTTAAACCTTTGTAAAAAGCACCTAAGGGATTTCAACCTATCCAAAAAAGAAAGGGAGGTCCTAGATGAGAATGTGATCATCAAGCCAGTGGATAAAGGTGGGGGGGGTAGTCATAATGAAAACCTCTGATTATAAAAAGGAAGTGGAACACCTAATGAGTGAAAAGGAGAATTACTTAAGATGCAATCCCACAGAAAGATTGCAAACCTCATTACATCTGTGGCTGATTAAATATACAGAAATTGAAGTTATTACACAGGAGCAATTTTCATTCCTATATAATGAGGAACCGTCAGTCCCGGTCATCTATATTCTGCCTAAAATTCACAAAAGCCTTACTAATCCTCCGGGCAGACCCATTGTGGCCGGGACTGACTCTATGACTGCTAACTTATCTTCTTTCATTGACTTCCACCTCCAACCATTCATGCATAAAATAAGATCTTATCTGCGAGATACCACACACATTTTAAATATATTGAAAGAAGTACAATGGAAGGAAAACTATAAACTATAAAACTATAATGTTAGCTCATTAAACACCATTATCAAGCATAAGAAGGACATTAACACGTCAATTTCTGGAACTATCCGATTATGATGAAGGACTGCAGATGTTCTTATTGGAAGGGATATATTTAATCATAACTAATAATTATTTTCATTTTGATGATTCTTTTTTTTTACAACTTAGCCACGGGAACCAGATTTGTGCCCAGTTATGCTAACATCTTTATGGCGATCTGGGAGGACACCGTCACACTCGCAGGAGGCGCAGATCTGGTCCTCTGGTGATGGTATATTGATGACATTATTTTCATCTGGGGAGGTTCGGATGACTCCCTTCAAAACTTCTGCAGACATCTTAACCAGAATGAGGATGGCATAGTGTTAACTTTTTTTTTTTTTAAATTGCGTTTATTTAGGGTTTTTCAAATACAAACAAACAGAAAAAAGAAAAACAATAGAAACATTTTCCCAACCCAACCTCCCACCATTTCCCCCAGGTGTCCTAACAGGAGTTACAAAGCAAAGCAGCGTTGTTAACATATGTATATATTTAAGGCTATGGCATAGGGAAAACAGGATATACATTTCCCTTAGTGAGTGGTATTACATTTACATCACATAATTAATAAATCCAGCAATGAGGACATGCAAGTGCTTCACTTGTTAGCAAAAGTTAATACAGCCAACCAATACATTAGCAACATTAACATTGAGGAACGTCAAGAGGATACACACAATTGCTGTATTATTAGAGGCACCCAAACAGGCTCATGCACTAAATCTCGGCATATAGTAACAGCTCCCAAACTACAGGGGAACCACCGCCGTATTCGATGAGTTACTTGACAGACCTGTAAAAGGGGAGTCACACCAATATGACCAAATTTTATGAAATGTGGGTAGAGTCTTGCATTTCGTATGTACAAACTTTTCATGATTCATAACATTATTAACTAAGGCCAACCAGTTTTGAAAGGCTGGGGAATCCGCTGCCATCCAGGCCCTTGCCACTAAAACCAGAGCTAGCGAAGTAAGCATCATGACATATTTAAATATTAGTATAGAATATTTCTACTCTAAATCTATGCCAAAAATAAATGACTTAGGATTCAGCTCTGAGATCCCTGGAACTGTATTCGCAATACATCTCCACACATCCTTGTAGAAGCCCTGAATCCCTGGACACTCCCATAATAAATGTCAAAAACCTGCTTGATCACCCTGACACCTACCGCATTGAGAGCTGCCCCTCAAACCCATTTCCTGAAGAGAGAGTGGAGAAAAATAAACTCTATGCAGAATAAAAAAGTGTATCTGCTGATGTCGTATACACATAGTGGCGTATTTAGTGCTGGACAGCATCTGATTCCACTCCTCATCCGTCACCCTGCCCAGGTCTGTCTCCCATTTATCCCGCAAGGAAGTCAACCCATTCGTCCAGGTGAACTCTAACGCAGACGCGTATAGAAATGAAATGGGCCTTTTGGTCTCCGCATTGATCAATAGTGTTAGGGCAGAGGAGGAGCGTATAGATGCCAAATCTATTCCCATCTGAGTGCTCAAAGCATGCCTAAATTGAAGATAGCGGTAAAATCAACTATTAGGTATACTGAATTCTATACTAAGAGCAGAAAAGCTCTTAATACTCCCTGCCTCAACTACCTTTCCCACCGTGACCACCCCCGCCCTCTGCCAGACCGACCTTCCAGGAAGAGATCTAAGTTCTGTAAATAAATAAATAGCCCATAATGGAGTGGACGGATCTAATGCCTTATCCTCCATCAACCTACGAACTGCTTCCCAAACCATTAATGCCTGTCTAATCAAAGGAGACATGAATCTTTTACTTTTTGCCGTAATTAAAAACTGCAGGGGAGTAAGGGAGACAGCACTTGCAGTTTATAGCAGTGATCCCAGCAGACCCCGTCCTGTGTCCTTAACCCAAGGAACTAATTGAGCCAGCTGGGACGCAAGATAGTATATCCATAAATTAGGCATGGCAAGACCTCCTTGCAGCCTAGGCCTAGTTAATGTACTAAATGATACTCTATGCCGCTTTCCACCCCAGAGAAAGGAGGAAGTCAGGGACTCAATACTTTTAAAAGTTTTTCTGGAAATAGGTATCGGAGCATTTTGTAAAACATAAAGGGCAGCATCACCATTTTGAATAGATTAATTCTACCCATGACAGTTAGCGGGAGTTTAACCCAAGTATGCATCCTAGCTTTAAACCATTCAGTGACGGCTTGAAGGTTATACTGCAGATAATCTGTGACAGAGGGGGACACCCAAATTCCCAGGTACTTAAACTGATTAGTAAGTTTTAAAGGGCAATCACTGGGGAGAGCCAGAGGCCTGGAGGGATCCAGCCCCAGGGCACACACACTTGACTTGTCACAATTAACCCTCAAACCAGAGAAGTCCCCAAAAGTCTTCACAGTCTTCAATAGGTTGGGTAAGGATTTATCCGCTGTCGCCAGGAACAGCAGCATACTGCCGCGTACAATGCTACCTTGTCTGTGTCACTGCCCGCGGGGAGGTCAAGGATGTCAACATTCTGCCTAATAGTACATGCTAGCAGCTCTACATCGAGAGCGAACAAAGCTGGGGAAAGGGGACAGCCCTACCTAGTACCACGGCCTAGAGTGAAAGGGGCAGACGTGTATCCATTTACACATACCCGTGCTGCCGGCGCAGAATATAATAACTGCACCCACCTAATGAATCTTTGCCCAAAACCTATTCCACCGAATCAAAGGCCTTGGCAGCGTCTGAGGACACCACTGCGGCCCCATCCTCAGCTACATGGGACATCTGAAGGTGGGTAAACAGTCTCCTGAGATTTATCGCCGTAGACTTGCCAGGCATAAAGCCTGTTTGATCGGGATGAATTATCCGCAATATAACCCTATCCAGCCTAAGAGCAAGGAGTTTAGCTAGAATTTTGATGTCAGCTGTTAACAGTGAGATTGGACGGTAGGAGTCTGGGAGTAGGGGGTCTTTACCAGCCTTATGAATAACAGCTATCAGGGCCTCCGACATGGATGGGGGGAGAGTTCCATGCTCCAACAACTGCTCATATAATTGAGACGTAGAAGGGATGAAATTGTTTAAACAAATCAATAGGGAGACCAACAACCCCAGGGGCCTTGTTATTGGGGAAAGACTTTAATGCTACACCTATCTCTTCCTCCGTGAATGGTGCTTCCAAGCTACTTGCAGCCTCATTAGTCAGCCGAGGTAAATCAATACCGAGCAGATAAGCTCGCAGATCATCCAATGCATAACCCGCCCTAGATGCATAAACAGATGTAAAATATAGAAAAAATACCTGGGCTATCTCAGAGGACCTACATTTTTTTACCCCATTGTTGTCAAGAATCTCCAGTATATGACCGTTCGCCCACTCCCCTCTAGCCAGATACGCCATATAAGCCCCCCCAGTGTCTCCCTGTTCGTAGTTTAAATGTCCCAAAAACAGCAATCGCCTACGGGACTTTGCAAAAAGATGGTCCGTCCAATCCTTTTGTACCTGCAACCATGCCTGCCCATCTGTCGTCAGATGGGAACGCAGATATACTGCCTCAAGGCGTCTACACTCCCTCTCCAAAGACTCCTCCTCTGCCCTATAGAACCTTTTCAATCTAGCAATTCTCTTAATCATAGTACCTCTCAATACTGCCTTAAAGGCATCCCATAGGACTGCTGGATTTGTCGTCTCCGAGTTTTGTAGAAAATAGTCACCCCAGTCAGAGATCAGATCTGCCCCCGATCCCATCAACTCCAACCATTAGGGATTTAATTTCCAAAACTTCTGTCTGCAATTGTCCAGTCTGGCAATATCCAACATAACCGGAGAGTGATCCGATATACCTTTAGAGAGATAATCTAATGCAACTACCCGGGGCACCAGTGATCTAGACAGCAGAATTAGGCCTATTTGGGAGAAAGCTTGATATGAGGCTGAGTGACAAGAGTATTGGCGGGAATCAGGATTCCTAAGCCGCCAAACATCCACCAGGCCTAATGTGTCAAGAAATTTGGCGAAGGGAGTGATCAGTGGGGTGGTACTAGAAATAGACTCCCTCCACCTATCCAGCTCTGTATTCAGAACATTATTAAAATCCCCCAGGCAAATTACTGGAGTATCTGGGTAGGTAGCCATAAAAGTAGCAGCTTTTCTCATGACATCGTGTGAATAGGGGGGAGGGATGTAAATTCCAAACAAAAGAATTGGTGACAAATCCAGTGTACCATTAATAAATACATAACGGCCATAGGGGTCCACTTGAACATTACCAGGAGAGAATTTCACATTTTTGTTAACAAGAATAGACCCCCCCCTAGAATTAGAGGAATAAAAGGAGTGAAATGCCCACCCCACCCATTGTTTTTTAAGGGCTAACAGGCGACCACCCGTCAGATGCGTTTCAACAAGACACACAATATCTACTTTATGCTTGCGAACATGATGCATTACTAGCGACCTTTTTATTTTGTCATTCATCCCCCTGACGTTTCATGTCCACAACCTTAAATTACCAGCCATGCCCCACCATCCCTCTCTTTAAGTAGGAGATTATAAGCGAACTATAAATACCACACCTCCCAACAACCATAGAGCAGATAAGAGCAACCGCGCTTTGCTTCTAAATAAAACCAAGTTGAACAATAGAACACCTTAATTACCATCCTAATCCCACTCCCATTCCCGTCACTTGCCCACCCTGTATTACCCATCCCAACTCGAGCAATACCTACAACCCAACTTACTCCAACTCTAAAAAGAACCCCTCCTGCAACTAATTTAATCTGCTAATCCTTATAGCTTCCTATACAATAGTATACTATGCAAGAAGCATATTATACTAAGGTCCGAATGTTTGATGATGGTATGGCAGCCATCAAACGCTTTGTGAACAGTAAATGGAATGAAAACTGCTATTTGGTCACTGCGGATGTCACCTCCCTCTATACCATCATCAAACATTCGGATGGTATAGAGGGGGTGAAAAAATTTCTCACCCAGGAGACACCTAGTTTAAAAAACTTTAATATAGAAGGTCTCCAGTTCATATTAGACCATAATAATTTTTATTTCAAGGATTCATTTTATATACAGCGTACTGGGACCGCTATGGGCGCTAAAGTATCACCTAGTTACGCAAACCTTTTCCTTGCGGCATAGGAAGAGGAGATAATAGGAGCTACACAGACATGGACTCCGTATGTCCGGGCCTGGTCCAGATACATCGATGACTTGATCTTTGTATGGGAAGGTCCTAAAGAGGACCTGGAAACCTTTTGTGAATCCTTGAACAATAATGGTTTAAACATAAGTCTGAAATTTAATATTAGTCAGACATCAGTTGAGTTTCTGGATCTAACTATTTTTGCAGAAGAAGGCCTCTTGCAAGTGAGGAACTATATGAAACCAACAGACTCCAACTCATATATATGCAAAAGTAGTTGTCACCATAAAACTTGGTTAGAAGGAGTCCCGAAGAGCCAATTCCAGCGCATAAGGAGGAATTGTAGTCATATATCTGACTATATTAAACAGGCAGATGTAATAAAACAACACTTTGTGGGAAAAGGATATGATGCAAAAAGAATCAACACAGTGATAGAACATGTGTCTAAAATTAATAGAGAGGACCTTTTAGTATCAAAAACCAAAAAAAAGAATAATAATAACAAAAAAACAACTATACATCAAATGTCTTTTATTTCTAAGTATAATAATCAACATAAAATGTTAGAAAAAATAATGTAAAAAAATTGGCACATTTTAACTCATTATTCCCTTTTAAAAGACGCCATTACAAAGCAACCAACATTCATCTACACTAGAGCAAATAATTTGGCCACAGCACTAACACATAGTGCTTATAATACAATTGAAAGGAAATCCAATAGCCTCACTAAAGGGTTTCATAGATGCGGCCTGTGTATTATGTGCCGCATACATACATCACTGGCATCAAAAACACAGGATTTTGGCTCCACCTATAATAAAAAAAACCTTTAAAATCCAACAATTCATTACCTGTCATTCAAAAAATGTTATTTACCTTATTGAGTGTCAATGTGGATACCAATATGTGGGTAGAACTAGCCGCCCACTAAAAACCAGATGGCCGGAACATTTAAATAACATTTAAAAAGGCTTTATGAATCATAGCCTTTCCTCCCATTTTAAAATCCACCATAATTGTTCCCCCGCATTTATACGTTATGTTATTGGGATAGAAAAAGTAAATCCAAGGTGGAGATATAACGATAGCACTGATACCCTAGCAAGAAAGGAGATGCAGTGGATTTACAATATGGATACACTGCATCCGAACGGATTAAATATGGATTTCGAAATAAAATGGTTTTTATAAAGAGTTTATAGTTATACATCATGTTACTTTTTTATTGTTGGATGTTGGTTTTATCTTATTCATTTAAAGGCCTCTGCGCAGTTTTAAACACATGCCCTCTGCTAGAATCAATTTCAATCATTTTTATGTATGTTTATTTTACTTATTGTAGTCTGTCTATATATATATATATATATATATATATAGAGACACATATATATATATATATATATATATATATATATATATATATATATATATATATATATATATATATATATATATATATATATATATATATATATATATATATATATATATATATATATATATATATATATATATATATATATATATATATATATATATATATATATATATATATATATATATATATATATATATATATATATATATATATATATATATATATATATATATATATATATATATGTATGTATGTATGTACATACATGTGTGTGTGAGTGTGTGTGTGTGTGTGTGTGTGAGA
>WWET01005723.1:48653-65239 GCA_011038615.1 Limnodynastes dumerilii
ATATATATATATATATATATATATATATTTATTTACTTATTTATTTGCTTATTTATTTATTTGTTTGCATATTTATAAACAATTTGCACCTTAGAAAAATGTGTATTTGACGAAATCACTGTGAACCAATAAGGACTCTAGAATTCCAAATAGAGCCTATATATATCCTATGTGGCACTTACATCACTATTAGCCTTGAGAAAGGACTTTTCAGTCCGAAACGCGTTGGCATAGTGCTACTTCAGGATCTGAATACTCCATCAGCATCACCACTGGTTGCTTTTACATAAAGAACAGTTTGATGATCTGTAAAATCATCAATGCCCATTTTGACAATCACCTAACAGTCTTTGTCAATTTTATATTGTGAGTATCCATGTACCAATAAATATTCTGCTTTACTATAACGATACTTCACTATCCGTGGCTTTCTTTTCATCCACATTACTCTGCACGGCGGGAACTCGGGCCCCTAGGTTTAAATCTACCACTGTAACTGTAAGTGCCCAAGCGTACTTTTATTATTACAGCCATCAGAACAGACATCTGGGACACAGTTCAGCCATATCAATGCATGGCTTTACAGATGGTCTGTGACAGTGTTTCATTTTTTTAGCAACATTGTTTGCCTGCATGTACAAATTCCAGAGCTTCTAATTGTTTCTAATCGTTTGTATTGTGCTGTACATATAGGGGCAGATCCTGTACTACGCATTTCTGCGAATTTACGTGTGGTATACACGTAAATTCGCAGTTTTGGTTGAACTGCGCATGCGCACCGCAGAAAATACGCACATTCGCGTAGCGTATTTTCTAACGTAAGGATTATTCACGTATTGCGAACGTAAGTAATTACGTGTGGGCGTGCCAAAATTACGTTAGCGACGAATTTACGTGTGGGCGTGCCAAATTTACGTTAGTGATCAATACGTGCGTTTTACGTGAAGTAGGCGGGGGGGTGGTATTTAAAGTGTACAGTATGGGCGTGCTAAGCTGCGTACGTTCGCGTAGTCTGTACGCCCGTTAGCGGACGTATGCTGTTACGTTTGGAAAAGTTAAGGTAGGGTTTGGGTAGTGTATTTTCACAAAATACGTCCGTGCAGGGGGTGTGTTAAGGGTAGCGTAGCAAATTTACGTAAGCGAAAATTCGCTACGCGAACAAACGTACTGCAAACGTTGTTCAGGATCTACCCCATACTGTGTAACACTTCCAGCTGATATATTTAGAAATAGTATAGCGCTGAATATTGGACCTCCTCTATATATTCCACATTTGATAGCAACCTTGCGTTCTAATAGAGGTTCATAAATCCGGCTGCTATTTACGTAATTTCAGCGCTCCTAAACCCCGATACACTCCAACCTATACATTAAAGTTTAGACCTTAGTGAAAACAATAGAATGCAAAGATAATTATTACTGCTCATCAACAAAGAATACTTCTAAGGTGATTGGTGACAGTTACTCCTCTCACGAGGACCAAGACAGTCCTCAACTCTTGATCATGGTGGTGGCTGTCGCCGTCTGGGATCCCTGCGCTCAAGCCAGTCCAAAGTCTCTTTAGGGGAGTTGAAAAAATGCCGCTGCAACTCTCAACCGCGCCGGGTAGAGCATGGCATAGGGGAGCTGCATCTCTCGGAGGCGACATTTCACTGGAAGGAACTGTGACCTCGACTTCTGGACCTCCACAGCAAAGTCCGGGAATGCTGAAACCGATGCGTTGTCTATCTTGATAGGTCCCTTTATCCTGGAAAGACACAGGATGGCATCACAATCACGGAAATGAAGAATCCTGGCGATCAGGGTGCGTGGCGGGACTCCTGGGGGTGGGGGTCGTGGGGGCAGTCGGTGTGCTCTCTCAATTGCAAACTGAGCGGAGAAGGAATCACTGCCATACTCTTGTATTAACAGTTCCTCTAGGAAACGAGCTGGGTCAGCACCCTCCACCCTCTCAGGAAATCCCACAAATCTAATATTATTGCGTCGCAGTCGGCCCTCTAGATCCGATATCTTGGACCTCCAGATGTTGACTTTAGAAGAAACATAGTCCAACTGTTCCTGCATAGGACCAGTGAGATCCTCAAGTGTAGAGATCCGACGTTCAGCCTCCCCCACCCTCTCACAGACTGTTTGCAGCTCCTGCTTAATAACAGATAGATCCAACTGGACCTCACCGATCTTGCCCGTCACACGTGCTTCCGAGTCAGTGATGGCCTGAAGAACCTGTGCGAGAGTAGGAGAAGGCGGGGCGCCAGCCGGCACATCCGACTCCGACACCGGGGGAGCCGCACCTGAAGAAGACGTTGCACTCTGTGAACCCACAACTGTAGATGATCTGGCGTACCTTTCAAGTTTGACTGCTGCCGCGGCAGCATTACAGGATTTCCCCATGAGGTATAAAGAAAGGTTGACTACAGGAGCGTACAAATATCAAAGCTATTATATCAGAATGTCCACAAGGCAACAGCACCTTTGTATACCAAAAGGGTCACGTGAAGAACCACTGAGCAGCCCCTCTCCAGTAATATATAGTTATGCAGAAGTAGTCAGTATTGCAGACTTGCTGAGTAGGTTCAATTTGGGTAGGGAAGACCCTACACTTAAAGGTACAGGTTCAGAGACTGTGGCCAATTTTTTAATTTTGCAACGTATTTATCCCTTCAAGCACACAATAGCATGCTTTAATTAGTGCACAGCTGCACTATGCATGGAAAAAAATAGCTGGCACACCGTCCCCGCGACTGCCACCTCTTCTGCACCGCTACTTAGCCTCCCGCAGAGCCCACAGCGCTGCCTCCGGATCCTGCACTGACCCCAAGCCTGCCGCCACAGCCTCCACCTGGACACCGGAAGAGAGGTCCCGCACCGCCAGCCAACACACCAGCTCCGTTGCTGTCCTCCGGCTCTCACTATCTGTCCATCAACCGCCAAGCTCTGCCTCCGATATATAGCTGGATCGCCCCCAGGTTCTTGCAAGGTAAATAAACAGAGGAAAAGCCCAGTTACAGGATAAATGGACGGATATCGTCAGGAGCTCCTGGACTACACGTCTTACTCCATTAGAGACCAAGCCTCGCCCCCCGGCATAGTGTTAACTTTTAATATCAGCAATGTCCAGGTAAGGTTGCTTGACCTCACGGTCTATATAGAAGGGGATAGGTTGCAAACCAAAAATTACAGCAAAACAAAGACATTAATTCCTTCATCCCAGTTAGCAGTAACCATCACCGCCCATGGATCAGGAACATCCCCAAGGGACAGTTTCAACGTATTAAAAGAAACTGCTCCAAGGAGGATGTGGGTAATCAACAAATAGCGTTACTGAAAAAGTCCTTCTTAGAGAAAGGATATCCTCTGGAGAAGTTAGATAATTCCATTAAGGAGGTCTCACTCATCCCTAGGGAAACATTACTTACCCAGAAGCCCAAAAGGGACCAGGCTGCTAGTCCCCAATTATCCTTCATAACACAATATTCTAGGAACCACAAGGAAATTTAAAATATCTTTAAAAGGCATTAGAACATTTTAAAACATGACCCCAAATTACAGGGCCACATAGGTGAAAAACCAAAATTTATCTACCACAGAGTACCCATTTTGAAGAACCAATTAGTGAAATCCAGCTACTTGGGCAACCCTGAACTTAGAACTTAAAGGAATAGGGTTTTTTTTCCGATGTGGTATATGCATGATGTGCAGGAATTGCCCCGATTAGGTTCAATTAAGAAAGTAGATATCGTTGTATCCCGTAGCAACGGTAGGGCTTTCCAAATAAAATAATTTATCACCTGCAATTCTCGCAATTGCGTATATCTACTAGATTGTACATGTGGCAAACAGTATATAGGACGTACCTCAAGACAAGGTGGGTAGAGCATCTCCGCAATATTAAAAAGGGGCTCTCCACACTCTCTGTTTCTGCCCACTGTAAAGAAATGCATTCTTGTAACCCTTCATCCATTGTTAACTTTGTAGGCATTAAACAGCTAAGTCATTATTGGAGGAAGAATAATATCGCCACAAGATTGGCGCAAGCAGAGATGAAACTTATTTTTGAAATGGATACTCTAGCCCCTGCTGGTTTGAACTTAGATTTCGAACTCAAATGGTTCCTCTAACCCTGGAGTCTCACCTTTTTTCTCTTCTATTATAGGGCTCTGACGGCAGGATACATCCACCTCCAGCATGTACGGCCACATCGACATGTCCACACCCGATCTCGTCCGATTTTGGAAGTGAAGCAGGCATGGGCCCGGCCAGTACCAGGATGGGAGACCACCTGAGAATACTGGGTGCCATAGGTGAGTTAGGGTGGAGGAGTCCCCACGAGCCATTCCCGGTTGAGATACTGGTAACCTTGTCTTGTGGTGCTTTCCATATTCCTCTCTGCTGCTGCCCATTTTTTTATTTTTACTTCCCAAGTGCTCTTATAATTTTTATGGCTTTTTAATATTCTAGTCCTTTCTCCATAATTTCTAGACAACACCAGTCACTACATATTAGATCAACCATGTATTATTTTAATATGTCTTAATTATTGTGGATTCCCTTATCAATATGTTCCCAGTTATAAATGACAACTACATATTGTGCCCTATTGAGACCCTCGTAGAAGACTGTAGACATTGAAAGCTATAGTTAGGTCACACTGATCTTAATGAGAATGAGAAAATAAGTTTTCTCTCTATATGGAGAGTCATGTTGTTTTTTGGTTCCATTTTATGGAGATCGGGTCACTAACCTGTAATAATGTGGTGGTCTCCTGTATTCATAATACCCATTGTCTTGTATAATCATACTTCTATTTTTTTAATTGTGACATAACCCTCATTTAGATAGGAATACAGATTTAAATATATTGCACAAGGCAGCATCTTGCATATGTATGGCTGCATAAAAATTTATTATAAATTTAGCTGTAGTCCTGGATTTTTGAGACCCATTATTCTGCAAATTTGTTTCCCATTTTACATGTTTCCTCTCGTTTATGTCTATATAAGCTGTATTTTATATGTGTATATTGTGCATATTAGTCAGTTTTTCATTTCACATGACCGCTTATTATTAAAAGAAGTTACGAAGAGTATACATGCACCAGTCCGTCACTCAGTCTGAATATTCTTGTCTGTAGCACGCTGTATGATTTAATTCATTAATTTGGAGGGATACATAGGGCCGGATCCAGAACTACGTCCGTCTTCCATAGACGGACGTAATTCAATAAACAATAGCTACTGCACATGCGTAGTAGCTATTGTATGTAATCTGCGTATCGTTTCGATACGTGGCTGGGCACTATAAAAGGGGGCACATGGCTGGGCACTATAAAAGGGGGCACATGGCTGGGCACTATAAAAGGGGGCACATGGCTGGGCACTATAAAAGGGGGCACATGGCTGGGCACTATAAAAGGGGGCACATGGCTGGGCACTATAAAAGGGGGCACATGGCTGGGCACTATAAAAGGGGGCACATGGCTGGGCACTATAAAAGGGGGCACATGGCTGGGCACTATAAAAGGGGGCACATGGCTGGGCACTATAAAAGGGGGCACATGGCTGGGCACTATAAAAGGGGGCACATGGCTGGGCACTATAAAAGGGGGCACATGGCTGGGCACTATAAAAGGGGGCACATGGCTGGGCACTATAAAAGGGGGCACATGGCTGGGCACTATAAAAGGGGGCACATGGCTGGGCACTATAAAAGGGGGCACATGGCTGGGCACTATAAAAGGGGGCACATGGCTGGGCACTATAAAAGGGGGCACATGGCTGGGCACTATAAAAGGGGGCACATGGCTGGGCACTATAAAAGGGGGCACATGGCTGGGCACTATAAAAGGGGGCACATGGCTGGGCACTATAAAAGGGGGCACATGGCTGGGCACTATAAAAGGGGGCACATGGCTGGGCACTATAAAAGGGGGCACATGGCTGGGCACTATAAAAGGGGGCACATGGCTGGGCACTATAAAAGGGGGCACATGGCTGGGCACTATAAAAGGGGGCACATGGCTGGGCACTATAAAAGGGGGCACATGGCTGGGCACTATAAAAGGGGGCACATGGCTGGGCACTATAAAAGGGGGCACATGGCTGGGCACTATAAAAGGGGGCACATGGCTGGGCACTATAAAAGGGGGCACATGGCTGGGCACTATAAAAGGGGGCACATGGCTGGGCACTATAAAAGGGGGCACATGGCTGGGCACTATAAAAGGGGGCACATGGCTGGGCACTATAAAAGGGGGCACATGGCTGGGCACTATAAAAGGGGGCACATGGCTGGGCACTATAAAAGGGGGCACATGGCTGGGCACTATAAAAGGGGGCACATGGCTGGGCACTATAAAAGGGGGCACATGGCTGGGCACTATAAAAGGGGGCACATGGCTGGGCACTATAAAAGGGGGCACATGGCTGGGCACTATAAAAGGGGGCACATGGCTGGGCACTATAAAAGGGGGCACATGGCTGGGCACTATAAAAGGGGGCACATGGCTGGGCACTATAAAAGGGGGCACATGGCTGGGCACTATAAAAGGGGGCACATGGCTGGGCACTATAAAAGGGGGCACATGGCTGGGCACTATAAAAGGGGGCACATGGCTGGGCACTATAAAAGGGGGCACATGGCTGGGCACTATAAAAGGGGGCACATGGCTGGGCACTATAAAAGGGGGCACATGGCTGGGCACTATAAAAGGGGGCACATGGCTGGGCACTATAAAAGGGGGCACATGGCTGGGCACTATAAAAGGGGGCACATGGCTGGGCACTATAAAAGGGGGCACATGGCTGGGCACTATAAAAGGGGGCACATGGCTGGGCACTATAAAAGGGGGCACATGGCTGGGCACTATAAAAGGGGGCACATGGCTGGGCACTATAAAAGGGGGCACATGGCTGGGCACTATAAAAGGGGGCACATGGCTGGGCACTATAAAAGGGGGCACATGGCTGGGCACTATAAAAGGGGGCACATGGCTGGGCACTATAAAAGGGGGCACATGGCTGGGCACTATAAAAGGGGGCACATGGCTGGGCACTATAAAAGGGGGCACATGGCTGGGCACTATAAAAGGGGGCACATGGCTGGGCACTATAAAAGGGGGCACATGGCTGGGCACTATAAAAGGGGGCACATGGCTGGGCACTATAAAAGGGGGCACATGGCTGGGCACTATAAAAGGGGGCACATGGCTGGGCACTATAAAAGGGGGCACATGGCTGGGCACTATAAAAGGGGGCACATGGCTGGGCACTATAAAAGGGGGCACATGGCTGGGCACTATAAAAGGGGGCACATGGCTGGGCACTATAAAAGGGGGCACATGGCTGGGCACTATAAAAGGGGGCACATGGCTGGGCACTATAAAAGGGGGCACATGGCTGGGCACTATAAAAGGGGGCACATGGCTGGGCACTATAAAAGGGGGCACATGGCTGGGCACTATAAAAGGGGGCACATGGCTGGGCACTATAAAAGGGGGCACATGGCTGGGCACTATAAAAGGGGGCACATGGCTGGGCACTATAAAAGGGGGCACATGGCTGGGCACTATAAAAGGGGGCACATGGCTGGGCACTATAAAAGGGGGCACATGGCTGGGCACTATAAAAGGGGGCACATGGCTGGGCACTATAAAAGGGGGCACATGGCTGGGCACTATAAAAGGGGGCACATGGCTGGGCACTATAAAAGGGGGCACATGGCTGGGCACTATAAAAGGGGGCACATGGCTGGGCACTATAAAAGGGGGCACATGGCTGGGCACTATAAAAGGGGGCACATGGCTGGGCACTATAAAAGGGGGCACATGGCTGGGCACTATAAAAGGGGGCACATGGCTGGGCACTATAAAAGGGGGCACATGGCTGGGCACTATAAAAGGGGGCACATGGCTGGGCACTATAAAAGGGGGCACATGGCTGGGCACTATAAAAGGGGGCACATGGCTGGGCACTATAAAAGGGGGCACATGGCTGGGCACTATAAAAGGGGGCACATGGCTGGGCACTATAAAAGGGGGCACATGGCTGGGCACTATAAAAGGGGGCACATGGCTGGGCACTATAAAAGGGGGCACATGGCTGGGCACTATAAAAGGGGGCACATGGCTGGGCACTATAAAAGGGGGCACATGGCTGGGCACTATAAAAGGGGGCACATGGCTGGGCACTATAAAAGGGGGCACATGGCTGGGCACTATAAAAGGGGGCACATGGCTGGGCACTATAAAAGGGGGCACATGGCTGGGCACTATAAAAGGGGGCACATGGCTGGGCACTATAAAAGGGGGCACATGGCTGGGCACTATAAAAGGGGGCACATGGCTGGGCACTATAAAAGGGGGCACATGGCTGGGCACTATAAAAGGGGGCACATGGCTGGGCACTATAAAAGGGGGCACATGGCTGGGCACTATAAAAGGGGGCACATGGCTGGGCACATAGAGTGGACACATAGACCTACAGATACAACCGGCCCTTTGATGGGGACCAAACTGCTGATGCGGCCCCCGATGAATTTGAGTTTGACACCCCTGCAGTAGAACAATTTAAACATGCTTGGGTTAAATATAAGGGTATCCTAAATTGTAACCCCAATTGAGGGTAAATAGGGTCTAGGGTCAGTATAGTTTTCAATAAACAAATGGGCAGACTAGATGGGCCATGTGGCTCTTATCTGCCGTCACTTTCTATGTTTCTAATATCTGCCCGGTGCATGCGCAGATCGTCTTTTTAGACGATCTTACGAGTACGCCTGGTGTATTACCGCCGGGCGACGGGGGTCTGGATCAGGCCCAAGGTCCGTAAGTGACCTGACTTGACTGGAGGGTGCATGTGTCCTTCCAGATGTTACTCTAGGGTTACGAGGAAATGGGCTGTGCTTCCCCTCCGCCCTCTAAAGTGAGCGTGGGGAAGCATGCTAAGTGTACAGTATGGGAGGGGACTCCCACACTGCTGTGGATCAGCAGTCACACGGATCGCTGATACGCATGACACATTTAATGCAGGCTTATGGCAGCGTAAGCTGGCATAAACCCTGCTTGAGAGAAGAGATTGACAGGGGGTGTGCACTCCTCTATCTTGAGGACGTACAGACACCCGCAGTCCAGGTAGTTTGGAATGTATTTTAATTAGCCGCTTTAGGCTACGTTACTGGATCTGTCAAGTATCCAGTGGTAAAAGACACACCCACGTTCTCCAGACAGCCACTGGGTTGTACAAGGCACACACTCTCTACCAGACCACAAAATTTTGTCCCTCTTTCCAATTTTCAAATGTTGGGGGTATGCTATAGAATCAACGATGTTAGTTGAAGGCAGAACTAAGCATTGTAAAGCCATTATAAGCAAGAAAGCACAATGTGAATGAATAGGTTTAAAGGTTGCTCCAGATTTCCAAGCAAAAATATACATACAGTAGTAGATGTAATAGATGGGACAATATAACTTCTGTAAAGAAATTTCAGAAGTAGGACACAAAGACCAAAAACAGCAGCTAATGGAATAGTAGGTTACTATTCCATTGTGTGACGAGGTCAAACACTATATTGGATGACCAACTTGTTAACAAAACTGAGCGTCCTCAGTTCCTATTATGTACATCTAGATTCTAGATATACAAACTGTGTTTGCCGTCTGCAATTTGAATCCAATCACATGAACATGAGTGATGCTTTGGTGTATGTGATATAGATTTACCAATACAGTGAATTACGTCCAATTGCTCAGAGGATTTAATAAAATTGCAATAGATACATATGTTTGAAACTGATACTATCTTACACATTTTTACAGTGCTCCATGCTTAATGAAAAGCTTGATTCATTGGTAAGGGCTCTTAACGAAGAGTCATTGGCATTACTGACCCCTTCTCCAAGGAACCTCCACCCAGACACTGCATTGAAGGAAAACCAAAAAGAAATCAATGAGAAAGGAGATTTGGATGATGTAGCAAAATTGTTTAAGTCCAAAGAGCAACTTATGCTACGAGCCAATAGCCTAAAGAAAGCTTTGAAACAGATTATCGAGCAGGCGGAGAGGGGTAAGACATAGCTAAATTACTTAATAATTAAAGGATATCAACTACATTTCATTTATCATTCAATTTTAAAAATTTCCTTTAAACCTAGCTGTGGATGAACAGAATAAACACACTCAAGTGTTCAGCAGCTCTGCAAATTTGACACTTCAGAAAGAAAGTTCAGAGGAGTTCAACAAAGAAGCTGAAAGGTTAGGTAAGACAGCAACATAATATTTTTTAACTGTAAGAAACTTTGTTGTTTTTTTTGTTTTAATTAATTATATGAAAGTTTATTAACCAAGTAATTTTATTCCTATATCACTAATACAAAAAGTGAGTGACACTATTTAACTCCGAACTTGAAACATAACATATGTATAATGCATTGAATTTAGGAGATATCAGCTTTACCATAATAGATTTCAATTGTCATTGGTTTCAGTTTTAAGGTTTAACATTCCCTGTTGTTAATAACATTATTAAGCCAATTTCTGCAATGCCTAACAAGGGCAGTGAATACTTTAGTTCAGGGTTTATGGATCATGTTTCCATGCAGAAAATGTCTAGTTTTCTTTTTTATATTCCTGGGTTGCTACTTAACACCACTCTTCAATACACACCACATGTTCTGAAATTTTTTCAGTCTAAAGACTTAGTGGGCCATTTCAAAACATTGATTTTGTATTTCCACAACCATTTCTTTGCCCACTCGCAAACAGGTCATCTTAGATTTGATACTTACAAATGGTGACAGAATCTCAGAAGTAAGTGTGGGTGAGAACCTAGGATCCAATGACCATCAAGCAGTAGGGTTTAGTATAATGACTGAGAGAGATACGTGCCACACAAAGATGAGGGGCCTCATTTATGGGCGATTTGTCTAAAATCGCCAGAGATTGCAATAATTTACCAGAGATTTTGAAATCGCTGGATTTACTAATGTAAATGTACTGGCATGACATAAGTCATTCACCAGAGGAACCGTGAAGGAGAAGGATGTCGTCGTCAGCCCCAGCAAGATGCAGAAGACGCGGATCTGAAGTCCAGCTGATCGTCGCCTATCAACAGAGAAGCCTACAGAACAGTGAGTTGCAGCATTAAATATTGAAACTTTACATTTTAAAATGTGTAACATGTCATTTATGGGTTACGATATTTATTTACATCATTGTATTGTATTGTATAATTGTATTGCCTACATTGTAGTTTACATCTATTGTACGGCCATATTTTTTGTCATTACCTAGGAACGGGGCAACATTGTTTGCTTAAATTTATTGAGGGGACATAGAGAATTTATCTAAATGACGGAGGAGACATATATTATTTACATAACTGACAGAGGGGACATATAGTATTTACATAACTGACGGAGGGGATATATAGTATTTACATGACTGACAGAGGGGACATATCATTTACATTAGGTTACGGAGGGCATATACAGTATTTTGATTAGAACTGTAACGGAGGACAGTATGGTTGTGGCAGCATGCCATTAACCCTTGGCATGCTGTCACTTAGGATACTATAAGGCACAGCATGCCCTGCAATACATGGGCATGCTGTGCCTTATAGTACTATATGCAGCAGCATACCAAGGGTTAATTGTTTGAGACGGCAGTCATTTTTAGTATTTTTTTTTTTTAAACATTTTATTGTGTTTTCAATGTTTTATACAAGAATTCACAGTCAAATTACCAGCTGCAGGAACAGTACAACTGATGCATATAAGTCATCCGAACTAAGCTGTGATAAGAAATCAGGTATCATAGTACAATGTCGCAATGGTACATTTAGTCAACACAAAGATTGCATCATACAAGGGTAACAATCTGTGAAGGCATGACAGTGAAAGCACATATAATTTGTTAAGTACAAAACTAATAAACTAAAACAACTAAAACAATACAGCAATTACAGCTATAGTGCAATGAGAAAAAAGTAAAAGAAAAGTAGTCTCACCCCACCAGAACCCCCTCCCCCCAGCGAAGCCTGACCATATTCCCGTACTTAAGAACTTAAAGTGACCACTTAGTGGTTTCGAAGGTAGACATGATATTAGCCCGTTGTTCTGAAGGTAAGTATTCGATATAACAACCCCATTTCTTATAAAAGCGAGACACCCCTGACTCTATGTCGGGGAGCATCGCTCTTCTATCCATGTAGATGAGATCCAGAAGTATATTCCTAACTGAGTGCAGAAAGGGGATGTGGATTTAACCCAGTTCTGTAGAATCACTCTTTTTGCCACTGTTACTATTACCGACAGTAGAGGAATATTCTCTTTAACCGTCGGGACATCGGTCCATTCGGTAAACTGTGCCTAGAGTAAGGCAAAACAACTTTTTGGTAAGTGTGATCCGAGAATAGAATTAATAAGGCCCTAAACTTTATCCCAAAATTTTCTTATTTTTCTACACTCCCACATATCATGGAAGAATGTTGCATTACTAACGTGACATTTCGGGCATTGTCCTGATTCCCCTTCTACCATGTATTTCCGTTGGGCTTGGGATATGTACACACGATGAAAGGTTTTGAGGTGAATTTCTTGTAGCTGGGTACAACTCAAAGCCTTCATGGTGCTGTCGAAGAATTTTAGAGGTTCATCTGGAAACGCCAGATCAGGCATATCCTTCGCCCAGGAAGCCAAAGGTTTGGCCCAAATTTTATCAAATTTAGCAGGGAGAACTAGGTCATAGACATAACGGATCCTAAATACATGGGTGCGGAGATATGTAAGTAGTTTATCTATTTGAGAGGGTGTAGATGTCAAATGTGTCATGGTATTTTGGGCATAATGTCTCAATTGCAGATACATAAAGAATTGGCGATTGGAGAGATCATATTTTTCCTTAAGTCTATCAAAGCTATACATCTGGCCTCCAGGATCAAAGACGTCACAGATTGCCCTGATACCCTTTTCTCTCCAGAGCAGAAATTCCACATTGTGAAGACTAGGAGTAAAGTTTATATTGCCCCATACAGAGTTGTATCTTGAAAAAGTATGGTCTTCTTTTACAGAGCTGTGGGCTCTTACCCAAATTTTATAAGTGTCAGCAAACATGACGTTATCTTTTATCTGCTCAGGAAGGAGTTTACTAGTTGTGTGGAGCAAAGCCCCGAGGGAATATGGACTAACCAATGATTGTTCTAAAATTAGATTAGTGAATATACTTCTATTAAACAGCCAAAATGGCAATAGAGAGCAACCTTTATTGCCATTTTGGATCACATATTTGGAGGAATACTGACTGTGAAGACTATTTATCTTTCTTGACCGGCAATCGACTATGTACATTTAAAACTTTCTGGCGACTGTCTCCGGCTCTACGGAGCCTCTCTCTAATGACACAGAGAACCTGCATCTCCAGACAAGCACACTACACGATCTACCTGATGATCAACGGCGGCATTGCTTAAAACACAGATTCCCTTGGTCGGATACAGAGTGCACAAAACCTGGATCTTTATTAAGGTTGAGTCATTATATCCAAGACTCCCTTTGAATGCTCACCAACAGCTGACCTGCGAGTGGCATAATTGCCTCTGTGAACACTCTCATCGCTACATCAAAACCGACATCCAGCCTATCTGTGAGTAATATAGCCGCTCTTATTCCTTGCTTTTATTACTACAATACAGCCGCCAAATACAAGCAGTTTTGTTTATGGAACTCTCTTAAGAAGTTCATGATTTCACTTTGCTGGCTGATTCTATTGCTGTGGACGCACAGCTATTCCAGCAATCCACCATTAAACAGGAGAACTGCTATATAGAAACAGTTTGCCGTTTTACATCTAATCTTGTATTCTCCATTAAGAACTACCTCGGATTTGAGCCAATGATCCACTGCTTTGAGACATTGGGGTAGATCCTGAACAACGTTTGCAGTACGTTTGTTCGCGTAGCGAATTTTCGCGTACGTAAATTCGCTACGCTACCCTTAACACACCCCCTGCACGGACGTATTTTGTGAAAATACGCTACCCAAACCCTACCTTAACTTTCCCTAACGTAACACAATACGTCCGCTAACGGGCGTACAGACTACGCGAACGTACGCAGCTTAGCACGCCCATACTGTACACTTTAAATACCCCCCCCCGCCTACTTCACGTAATTCGCACGTATTCTTCGCTAACGTAATTTTGGCATGCCCACACGTAATTACTTACGTTCGCAATACGTGAATTATCCTTACGTTAGAAAATACGCTACGCGAATGTGCGTATTTTCTGCGGTGCGCATGCGCACTTCGCTCAAAACTGCGAATTTACGTGTATACCACACGTAAATTCGCAGAAAAACGTACAGCAGGATCTGCCCCATTGTCTATTTGAGATACAATTTGATTGCCTCGTGACATAACTTTGTATCCATTTATTTATGTCCTGAAAGTATTGCAATAGATTATTTATTGATACATTTTATATTGTTATTTTTTATGGGGTTTAATAAATTAGATACTACATATATATCCTCTTCTAGCGCTTCCATATTTCTTCACTTTATCGTTTATTTGGGACTAGTCATCCCTAGGCAGCAGCTGGAGGATTATATCAGTAGTTTATATTTGTGAGACCCAATTCGGAGCGCTGTTGAATTTTCTTGTATTAAACAGCCAGTCTGATACGTAACGAAAGTGGGCCCCCATTATAAATGAGTGCACATCTGGAAATATCACTCTCCCTTCTCGCCTAGTCAATTGCAGACATGCTCTATTAGTTCTCGGCTTTTTATTAGCCCATAGAAAGCTGGTAAATTGTTTCATGCAACGAGTCACATCCTGATCAGACAAAGATATTGGCAACATTTGAATGAGATATGTCAGTTTAGGAAAGATAACTCCTATTAAAATAGCATTTCTACCCAATAATGACAGTGGGAGGGTCATCCAATGCTGAATGAGATGAGTGATGGTTTTAAGCACAACTGAATAATTAGCCTTATAAAGATTTTTAATGGAAGACGTGATCTGCACGCCCAGGCACTTAAATTGAGGCCCTGCCACCTTAAAATGCTGAGAGACAAAGGAAAGAGATTCTTGGTCTTTGGTATCTGTCAAGATCATTGCTTCCGACTTGGAAAAGTTTACCCTAAATCCTGCAAATAAACTGAACTGTTAAATAAGTTGTAGTATGGCTGGAACAGAGCGGAGAGGGTCAGGGACAAACAACAACATGTCGTCGGCGAACATAGCCAACTTGAGTTCAGCGCGACCAACCCCAATATCTCGAATATCTGACTGATTACGCAGGGCCACAGCCAATGGCTCCAGGGCAAGTGCGAACAACAGGGGAGATATAGGGCATCCCTGCCTAGTTCACCGCTGTATATAGAAATGGTCTGATATTAGCCGTTTCCAGCAACCTGAGTATACGGGTTGGAGTAAATGGAACAAATAAAGGCAATAAACTCCTGCGGAAAACCAAACTGAGACAATGTATGATGCAAGTGATCCCAAGTGACTAGATCAAATGCCTTTTCCGCTTCCAGGGACAGGACCATCTGAGGGGGGCAACCCACACATTTCTCCGCCTGCTGGATTATGGTCAAAACCTTATGAATATTAGTGACAGAGTGGCGGCCCCAGATGAACCCCGTTTGGTTGTCGTGAATTACTGAGGGTATAATAACTTTAAGTGTCTCTGCGAATATCTTTGTCACAATTTTGTAATCTGTATTCAGTAAGGATATGGGCCTGTAGGATGCTGGCAATGTTGGATCCCTCCCGGGCTATGGTAACACCTTAATCACCGCTGCATTAAAGTATAATGGTATAGTGTTTGAGGAAAGCATATGATTAAAAGTATCTCGCAAAGTCTCTCCTATTTCAGGGGCTAAAATTCTGTAAAATTCCCCACTCAAGCCATCCGGGCCCGGCGCCTTAGAACCCTTCAGTAGTTTGATAGTGGACTGCACTTCGTGCAGGGAGATTGGAGCTATTAGGGACTGGGCCTGCAAGGCAGGAGATTTGAGGCAGAGGGGTATCTTTCCAAAAATTTTCCTTTACAGCTAGGTCTATTTGGTCTTGGCTGTACAATTGCTCATAAAAGCATCACATCATTTCCAGAATCTCCTGGCTACCATGTTGAGTCCCTTGCTGGTCTTTTAGCTTAGCTATAACTGTGGGCCTATGGTCTCCCTGTAGCAAGTTAATAAGTAACTGACCTATCTTATTTCCCCATTTATAAAATCTGTATTTTCTCAGCCTATGAGATTTATCTGCTATTTTTCCCAGCACTCCTTCAAAGTGTTTTTTTTGTCATTGTAAAGCTGTAAAAGGGTCGATGAGGGCCACGCAACATAGTGATTGAATGCTTCAGTCATTTCAGCCTTGGCTTTTTTAAAATTCATAGCCATATCCTTACGATATTGTGAGACAAAGGAGATAATATTACCTCTGGCCACAGCTTTGTACGTTTGCCATAAAAGTTGTGGGTTGTCAGAATGTTCCATGTTAGAATATCTGAAGGTAGCCCAAGAGGCCTTAAGCATATTTCAAAATTTGACAGAATTGGTAAGATATATAAGGAATCTCCACAA
>WWET01005724.1:34031-51218 GCA_011038615.1 Limnodynastes dumerilii
AAATCGCCATTGAGATTTTTTCAATGTTACACATACAACTCACTGTATTCACAAAGGTCGCTTTGATGAACTTGCAGTAAAATCGCCATTAAATCGCCGTTTAGCAATTCGCCCTAGCCTAGAGGCGATTTAGGGCAAAATCACCATGCGAGCCAGAAAAACACATCAATCTAGTTGACGTGTTTTTCTGTGTGCCAAATCCGACCGCAGCATGCTTGAAAGCCTTAGCCATGCTGTGCTGATAGAACTACAAGGCTAAGAATTGCTAAGCCTTGTAGTAATATCAGCGTCAGCATGGTGAGACTGCTAACCATGCCGCGCTGTGTGTGGTGCGTGTAACAAAACAAAAACAGTCTGCAGAAAACATACATATATACATTACTATAAGTGTGTATGTGATATAAACATTTTCCCTGACTAATAATGTCCCCTAATGTGTGCACTTACCTCCGGTGGCCACCGTGTCCTATACTAAATGTATCGCAATGTACTGTGTGGTGTAAAAAAATGATAACATTTGCCGTTTGCTGTCATCATTCTTGGGAAGAGTTACTTGATGAGTTGAATCTTCTTCAGTTGCTTGAAGACTGTCCTTCGGTTGATAGAAGTGTCATCCCTGGTGTTCTGTTCCACTCCTCGGCCTCTTTGGTACTTGACACGCAGACAGGCTCCTTCTTCTTCTTCCATGATGCTCCTACTGACCATTCGGTCACTAGGGGGCAGCCTTTTATTTTAATGATGACGTCAGAAACACTAGAGCCCCTAATGTAACTTTTTTTTTCCATAAAAAAGCACCGCGATTTACCCCTTGCAAAATCGACGCAACTCGCGGGCAAAATCGCAGACGACTCGCAGCTTAGTGAATTCACGCTGCAGATCGTCGTGGACGCAACAAATTTAAATTGCGTGTAAAATTTGCGCATAGTAAATATACCGCCAAGAGACAGCTACAAGAGAGGTCTCCAATGATAAAGTCACTTTTGGGGCCAGATTTACTAAGATGCAGGAATGGAAAAGTGGAGATGTTGCCCATAGAAACCAATCAGAGTCTAGCTGACATTTTCTAGTAATAGTGAGAGCTAGAATATGATTGGTTGCTATGGACATCTCCATTTTTCCTTTCCTGCAGCTTAGTAAATCTGACCCTTGGTGTCTCTTTTAGATGTGTGAAGCTGGCTGTTGCCTCCATGGCTGTGTGTCTGCACTCTGGCAGATTGATAATGATACAGAATAAAATAAGCTGCTGTCCTGTGTTGCACATGCCTTGTACGTTGTGTGTTTGCGCGGAGTTGGTTTATATGTCTGATCTCCTCTTGACTCCAGGGCTGCAGAGGTTTTGCGAGGACATCGAGATGATGATCGGCTTTCAGCCCAATCGCTTCTGGAAGATTTGTTGGGCGTTTGTGACACCGACGATTTTAACCGTAAGAAGATTTTACCAAATCGTTTCACCTGAAAAAAATAACATTTCACTGGCTGACTGGCCTGGGCAAGAACACACGTTTCAGACAACCAGCAATAGTATCCAAAAAGATCATGTGTTGTCATTATGTCACCTTCTCTCTCATTCTCCCCAACACTCACCCTAGTGAGACTAGTGGAGCCCGTCACTCTGACCCAACGTGATTGGTTAAAATATTGGTCACCTTCCTGTGGTTACTATGACAGCAGCCTTAGAATGATCACTAGAGGAAGCTCCAGTAAGCCAGAGGAGGTGTGAAATTGTTGGCTTCATGCACATGGCGTACGGCACACATAATTACGCTTCAGAGGCGGGGTGAGGCATTTAAATCGTGCAGTAGGGGCAGCCAAAGTATATACGAGCGAGGAGAGTGCATAGAAAATACCCCAGCGTAAAGACGCTACGCAATGAAACGCAGGTCGTAGGTCTGGATCCGGCCCTTTGTGTCATTTATTTTAAGCGGTTTCTTTTGTTGATTGATATTCATTCTTTTTTCCGCAGTTCATCTTGTGCTTCAGCTTCTGGCAATGGGAGCCAATGACCTACGGAACGTACCATTATCCGCCGTGGTCCATGGTTTTGGGGTGGCTGATGTTGGCCTGTTCTGTCATCTGGATTCCAATCATGTTTGTCATCAAGATGTACCTGGCGCCTGGCAGTTTTATTGAGGTAGCTCCCAGCATCTCAATCATTAGCTGCGCTCTTGTTGTGCATACTAATCACTGTTTATATCTGCCCATTGCACGGAGGATAATGTTGCATCTTGCAGCAGCTGGAGTATAAAAAAATTACGACGCGTTTTATCACGATGGGATTCCGCGCCAAGCGCCATGTTCCCGAAGCCGGCCAGTCTCATCTAATTGTTCACTTGGGAGGGTCGAGGTGTCAAAATGTCGATTTAATGGAGATTAAAAATAACGACGCTAAAGGCTCAATTTATTTTAATAGCTATTAAGGCAATAATTGTTCTTTTTATGAGGCCACGCGTTTGTTTTTGTGTCTGTTTATGCCGAAAATTTCACCCCATCAAATTACTTTTTCAATATAAAAAATAATGGCATCAAGAAATGAATCCCATTTTCCTTTCTCCGTCTTCACCTGATGTGCGGCTTAGTAGACAATGGTTTGCAGGGTAATTAGGATCTCATTTCTGGCGCAGATTCTTATTTAGCTATCTTTGTGTACTGTGGGGAATTATAATAAACAGAAATTCAATTACTGCGATGTTCCCCACCGTCTGGGATAGAAGTCAAAGAGAAAAAGCCTTTGAAAGATAAACGTCGGTGGGAAGGGATCTTTAATCAGGTCTTGTGTGTTTTACCGGATTCTTAAGGTTCTTGTTAAAGGCCCCGATACACGGGATACAAAGTGTTGCAATATTAAAAGACGTCCCCATTAAATATAGATTTGGTTGTAATAATGGTGCAGGGGAATTGTATTTTCTCGATGTTTATGGTAAAAACTTTCAATCTGCCTTCTGTAGAGGCGTAGTGCGACGCTCCGATGATCTATTTTTTGACAGGTCACTTTGCGGCCATAAGTCGCCAACTGTGGTCAGTTTTCGGCAGTTTCTGGTGAGAAGCCATCGTTCCCGTGACTGCTGTCTCTACGACGAGTCCAACGGGTGACAGGCAAATTTATGACATCTTAACCCTAAACATCCCCTTCCCGCAACCTAACCTTCACCCTAGATTATCCCTAATCTTAATCCTCGAAAGCCTCAATCTGTTCTTATCTTGACAAGGTTCCTGGTTATGGTTATACTGCGGAGAGGGGAGGGTTAAAGTTAGACTGCGGGACAGAGAAGGCTAGGCTGGGGTTAGGGAAAGTTAGGGTTAGGCTGCGGAGAGGGGCGGGTTGAGGTTAGGCTTAAAGGGGGGTTAAGGTTAGGTTGCGGGATAGGGATGATTAGGGTTACAGTTAGGAGAGGTTAGGTTGCAGGACGGGGATGTGTAGGGTTAGAGTTAGGAGAGATTAGGTTGTAGGACGGGGATGATTAGGGTTACCGTTAGGAGAGGTTAGGTTGCAGGACGGGGATGTATAGGGTTAGAGTTAGGAGAGGTTAGGTTGCAGGACAGGGATGATTAGGGTTACAGTTAGGAGAGGTTAGGTTGCAGGATGGGGATGATTAGGGTTAGAGTTAGGAGAGGTTAGGTTGCAGGATGGGGATGTATAGGGTTAGAGTTAGGAGAGGATAGGTTGTGGGACGGGGATGATTAGGGTTAGAGTTAGGAGAGGTTAGGTTGTGGGACAGGGATGATTAGGGTTAGAGTCAGGAGAGATTAGGTTGCAGGACGGGATGTATAGGGTTACAGTTAAGAGAGGTTAGGTTGTGGGACGGGGATGATAAGGGTTAGAGTTAGGAGAAGTTAGGTTGAAGAACAGGGATGATTAGGGTTAGAGATAGGAGAGGTTAGGTTGCAGGATGGGGATGATTAGGGTTAGAGTTAGGAGAGGTTAGGTTGAAGGACAGGGATGATTAGGGTTAGAGTTAGGAGAGGTTAGGTTGTGGGACGGGGATGTTAGGAGAGGTTAGGTTGTGGGACTGGGACGTTTAGGGTTAGAGTTAGGAGAGGTTAGGTTGTGGGACTGGGACGTTTAGGGTTAGAGTTAGGAGAGGTTAGGTTGTGGGACTGGGACGTTTAGGGTTAGAGTTAGGAGAGGTTAGGTTGTGGGACTGGGACGTTTAGGGTTAGAGTTAGGAGAGGTTAGGTTGTGGGACTGGGACGTTTAGGGTTAGAGTTAGGAGAGGTTAGGTTGTGGGACTGGGACGTTTAGGGTTAGAGTTAGGAGAGGTTAGGTTGTGGGACTGGGACGTTTAGGGTTAGAGTTAGGAGAGGTTAGGTTGTGGGACTGGGACGTTTAGGGTTAGAGTTAGGAGAGGTTAGGTTGTGGGACTGGGACGTTTAGGGTTAGAGTTAGGAGAGGTTAGGTTGTGGGACTGGGACGTTTAGGGTTAGAGTTAGGAGAGGTTAGGTTGTGGGACTGGGACGTTTAGGGTTAGAGTTAGGAGAGGTTAGGTTGTGGGACTGGGACGTTTAGGGTTAGAGTTAGGAGAGGTTAGGTTGTGGGACTGGGACGTTTAGGGTTAGAGTTAGGAGAGGTTAGGTTGTGGGACTGGGACGTTTAGGGTTAGAGTTAGGAGAGGTTAGGTTGTGGGACTGGGACGTTTAGGGTTAGAGTTAGGAGAGGTTAGGTTGTGGGACTGGGACGTTTAGGGTTAGAGTTAGGAGAGGTTAGGTTGTGGGACTGGGACGTTTAGGGTTAGAGTTAGGAGAGGTTAGGTTGTGGGACTGGGACGTTTAGGGTTAGAGTTAGGAGAGGTTAGGTTGTGGGACTGGGACGTTTAGGGTTAGAGTTAGGAGAGGTTAGGTTGTGGGACTGGGACGTTTAGGGTTAGAGTTAGGAGAGGTTAGGTTGTGGGACTGGGACGTTTAGGGTTAGAGTTAGGAGAGGTTAGGTTGTGGGACTGGGACGTTTAGGGTTAGAGTTAGGAGAGGTTAGGTTGTGGGACTGGGACGTTTAGGGTTAGAGTTAGGAGAGGTTAGGTTGTGGGACTGGGACGTTTAGGGTTAGAGTTAGGAGAGGTTAGGTTGTGGGACTGGGACGTTTAGGGTTAGAGTTAGGAGAGGTTAGGTTGTGGGACTGGGACGTTTAGGGTTAGAGTTAGGAGAGGTTAGGTTGTGGGACTGGGACGTTTAGGGTTAGAGTTAGGAGAGGTTAGGTTGTGGGACTGGGACGTTTAGGGTTAGAGTTAGGAGAGGTTAGGTTGTGGGACTGGGACGTTTAGGGTTAGAGTTAGGAGAGGTTAGGTTGTGGGACTGGGACGTTTAGGGTTAGAGTTAGGAGAGGTTAGGTTGTGGGACTGGGACGTTTAGGGTTAGAGTTAGGAGAGGTTAGGTTGTGGGACTGGGACGTTTAGGGTTAGAGTTAGGAGAGGTTAGGTTGTGGGACTGGGACGTTTAGGGTTAGAGTTAGGAGAGGTTAGGTTGTGGGACTGGGACGTTTAGGGTTAGAGTTAGGAGAGGTTAGGTTGTGGGACTGGGACGTTTAGGGTTAGAGTTAGGAGAGGTTAGGTTGTGGGACTGGGACGTTTAGGGTTAGAGTTAGGAGAGGTTAGGTTGTGGGACTGGGACGTTTAGGGTTAGAGTTAGGAGAGGTTAGGTTGTGGGACTGGGACGTTTAGGGTTAGAGTTAGGAGAGGTTAGGTTGTGGGACTGGGACGTTTAGGGTTAGAGTTAGGAGAGGTTAGGTTGTGGGACTGGGACGTTTAGGGTTAGAGTTAGGAGAGGTTAGGTTGTGGGACTGGGACGTTTAGGGTTAGAGTTAGGAGAGGTTAGGTTGTGGGACTGGGACGTTTAGGGTTAGAGTTAGGAGAGGTTAGGTTGTGGGACTGGGACGTTTAGGGTTAGAGTTAGGAGAGGTTAGGTTGTGGGACTGGGACGTTTAGGGTTAGAGTTAGGAGAGGTTAGGTTGTGGGACTGGGACGTTTAGGGTTAGAGTTAGGAGAGGTTAGGTTGTGGGACTGGGACGTTTAGGGTTAGAGTTAGGAGAGGTTAGGTTGTGGGACTGGGACGTTTAGGGTTAGAGTTAGGAGAGGTTAGGTTGTGGGACTGGGACGTTTAGGGTTAGAGTTAGGAGAGGTTAGGTTGTGGGACTGGGACGTTTAGGGTTAGAGTTAGGAGAGGTTAGGTTGTGGGACTGGGACGTTTAGGGTTAGAGTTAGGAGAGGTTAGGTTGTGGGACTGGGACGTTTAGGGTTAGAGTTAGGAGAGGTTAGGTTGTGGGACTGGGACGTTTAGGGTTAGAGTTAGGAGAGGTTAGGTTGTGGGACTGGGACGTTTAGGGTTAGAGTTAGGAGAGGTTAGGTTGTGGGACTGGGACGTTTAGGGTTAGAGTTAGGAGAGGTTAGGTTGTGGGACTGGGACGTTTAGGGTTAGAGTTAGGAGAGGTTAGGTTGTGGGACTGGGACGTTTAGGGTTAGAGTTAGGAGAGGTTAGGTTGTGGGACTGGGACGTTTAGGGTTAGAGTTAGGAGAGGTTAGGTTGTGGGACTGGGACGTTTAGGGTTAGAGTTAGGAGAGGTTAGGTTGTGGGACTGGGACGTTTAGGGTTAGAGTTAGGAGAGGTTAGGTTGTGGGACTGGGACGTTTAGGGTTAGAGTTAGGAGAGGTTAGGTTGTGGGACTGGGACGTTTAGGGTTAGAGTTAGGAGAGGTTAGGTTGTGGGACTGGGACGTTTAGGGTTAGAGTTAGGAGAGGTTAGGTTGTGGGACTGGGACGTTTAGGGTTAGAGTTAGGAGAGGTTAGGTTGTGGGACTGGGACGTTTAGGGTTAGAGTTAGGAGAGGTTAGGTTGTGGGACTGGGACGTTTAGGGTTAGAGTTAGGAGAGGTTAGGTTGTGGGACTGGGACGTTTAGGGTTAGAGTTAGGAGAGGTTAGGTTGTGGGACTGGGACGTTTAGGGTTAGAGTTAGGAGAGGTTAGGTTGTGGGACTGGGACGTTTAGGGTTAGAGTTAGGAGAGGTTAGGTTGTGGGACTGGGACGTTTAGGGTTAGAGTTAGGAGAGGTTAGGTTGTGGGACTGGGACGTTTAGGGTTAGAGTTAGGAGAGGTTAGGTTGTGGGACTGGGACGTTTAGGGTTAGAGTTAGGAGAGGTTAGGTTGTGGGACTGGGACGTTTAGGGTTAGAGTTAGGAGAGGTTAGGTTGTGGGACTGGGACGTTTAGGGTTAGAGTTAGGAGAGGTTAGGTTGTGGGACTGGGACGTTTAGGGTTAGAGTTAGGAGAGGTTAGGTTGTGGGACTGGGACGTTTAGGGTTAGAGTTAGGAGAGGTTAGGTTGTGGGACTGGGACGTTTAGGGTTAGAGTTAGGAGAGGTTAGGTTGTGGGACTGGGACGTTTAGGGTTAGAGTTAGGAGAGGTTAGGTTGTGGGACTGGGACGTTTAGGGTTAGAGTTAGGAGAGGTTAGGTTGTGGGACTGGGACGTTTAGGGTTAGAGTTAGGAGAGGTGAGGTTGTAGAAAGGGGATAATTAGGATGAAAAAAACGTACTTATAACCGTTGGAAAAAAATGCAAGAAATGGCAGCAGTCAGAGCTTCATTGCCTCCATCTGCCAAAACACAACCATACCTGAGGGGACAGTGGGAGGCTGTGGCCAACAGAGGATAGTTTTAACCTTCTATGGTCGTTTTTATCGGGTTAGATTGCTATAACTTCAAAAATGAAATTTTTATGGGTTATCCATAACAAACCAATCCAATTCTATCTGTTATTTATCTACTGCAGTCTACAAAATGATAACTAGAATCTGATTGGCTGCTTCGAGTTCTGTATAGGAATCATTATAGATAGATGTAAAAGTATTCTTCTTCTATGAAATGTTACTGTTGTCAGATAAATGATTTCTTTTACCTATTTTATTAAAAAGTTTATTTCCATTCCAAAAATTGTTATATATTCATTTTATTACCTTCTCTCGCTTTACAGAGGCTCAAGTTGGTTTGCACCCCTCAGCCGGACTGGGGTCCGTTCCTGTCCAAGCACCGTGGAGAACGTTACAAGGACATGATTGATCCTCTGGGCACCTCATCGCTGGGGCTGAAGCTTCCCCCTAAGGATTTTGAGTTGGGAACACAGTGCTAGTACACATGGGGTCTGTACCTCCAAAGTACAGCCCGTGCCAGTTTCTCATGCCATCTGCCCCCTCCTCTTCCGTCTTCCTCCAATGCCACAGGTGGTCTCTTAGATAAAGAGTAGGGTCCCTTGTTGCATGCGGTAGCGCCTCACTCCCCTCGTCGCTTCTATGTAGTGTCCAAGACATTTCGTTTAACTGCCAAATTTCAGCAGTGCCTCTAAAGATGATTGTCCAGCTGCAATAACGAATTTTATTTCATAGGGGGCCTAGGAGTCATTCCAGTGATTAGTGAGGATGATATATTCGGTCTCTTATTGAATACTCTTCACTCTACTCAACATTACACTTATTATTTATTGCACTATTATTCCACCCTATAAAAAGTTGGAATAGTTTACTCTATTACTTTATTACTCTATTACGTTATTACTCTATTACTTTTGAAGGGGTTCTCACTTCTTTGAAACTCTATAATTCTAAAGTTCAAGACCCGATAGTTGAGTTTTAACGGATGATTGTACGGTAGAGTAAGTTCATCCAAGGCATTGAGCCAATGTGGTTATTCTGTCAAATACAAGAGCTCCCCAAATATCTTGAAGTTTTCTGCCATCAGTTTGGGAAGTTGGTTAAAACTACCACCACAGACGCTCTCTATCCAAAATTGTTGGTGATATTTTGGCTCTTGACACTAATGTTACTCTTGACCGAAAAACTACCAATGAAACATTGATGATAAAGGGATATTTTGGAGATATCTCCAACAGTTGACGTCAAGAAAATAATTTGATCTTTGTTATATTGTTGAGGGTTGTAAAACTCTCATTGGGTTTAACGAAAACATTTTCATGAAACTTCTGATCATTCTGATGTTGACATTCTAACTTTCTCCGTCTCCTGTCTGTCTACAGTCCATTTTTATCCTCATGGTCTTCGGAAAATGCTTTCCCACTTCTTGCAAGGTCTATCTTGCCTACTATGCAATGTTTAAGAGTTAAGTCCCCCTCTAACTTCAAAGAACCATAAAGTGATTGAATCACAGGTGACCGGGACGAGATTTTTAGTTGACTTTAGATATTTTTTAATTATTTCCTGGTCATGGACCACTGGTTCCCCAATTCTAGACTGAAGTCTTCCCAAGTTATAACTGAATCCGTGATTTAACCATGATATAAAATAATGACCAAAGAGTCATTTATTGCCCAGTACAATCTCTGTACGTAAAGTTACAAAGCCCCGAAAAAATATAAGAAAAAAAAAAAAGGACAATATTTGACTTAGAATTTTTTTTTATTTTGCAATGGACAACCATTATAAGACCATGATGCATTGCAAACGCCAAGCGTAGTGTGTTCAAATTGTCTCCGCACCGTTGGTCCAATGCGCGATAATCGTTTGTCTTCCACGAAATGGCCCCAGATCCTGGGAACACGTTGCGCACCTTCCTTAGCGTTCCGTCATTGTCATTCTTACATGATCACCTCCAGAAGCCATTATATAATTTGTGCCTAAATTTCTATACTCGCTAAAATGTGTAGAGCTGATCGTAGACTTGTTTATTAGGTGTGTTGTTTAGTATTTGACTTCCCAACTTCCCCGAAACCCTACTCTGTTGTCTTTATATAGTAACTTTTCCGTGAGCTAAATGATAGCAGCCGGCTCTGTCTATATATTATATATATAGTATATTAACGTTTATCAGCATCTTCTTTCTTCTATACTAAGCCATATGTGTGACAATAGCGCCGATTGTTGGAATTATATATTAGTGTCGATGTAGAACTAGATGGCGTTACTTTAAGATTGTTTATTTCAGATAGAGGCGAGCTATACACATAGGGAGACGCTATACACATAGGGAGACGCTATACACGTAGGGAGATACTATCCTTACTTTACTGGGCAATTTTGTGAGGGGTATTTAACTAAAGCCTTGTGTCAGGGTTCTTGGCGTTCCACAAAGCAATTTTTACGGAATTGGGTAAATTCTCCTTAAGTTTGCAGATCGTTTTGATCGTTTATGATCCTTCTGTTATCTTAATCTTTATCCCAAATTCTAATTCTGTCTTGAATTTCAACCCTAAGGACTGGACCCAATCCTTCATAAAACAGCAGATATTTGGGTCCTGTGCTCGAGACTGGTGTCTCGTTCTTTAAAGACTTGTGATTTTCACATAGATTAAGGATGTGGTGTGACCCTTTTGAAGAATAGAGGGTCACCATTGTTCCCCCTTATACGTGTTAAGGGTAATTAAAAATAAATAAATTAAACCCACAAAATGAACAGACCCAATTTATGAAATACACAGCTATATTTGTTTAGCAGCCCATGTAGTGTATATGCTCGCCGTGTTTGAAATAAACATTTTCACGTTGCTGGCACTATAAACGTGAGAGAGGGGTTTACAAGAGTAATATTCCGATTGAACAGCTGATAATGCACCTTTGTAGATATTACTGTATAGAATTCCTCTGCTCGTGCCTCTTACACCACAGAGGCGATATCAACTTATTTACACCGTCATCAGACGCAGCAGGTGACGGGGCTGTATCTACAAACGCAGCGCACGTTGTCACCTGTCCATATTAAATGAGCTTCAGCCGCTGACGAAAAACAAAAAAGGCTTCTGCTATACCGTACTGTACCTCTCCCGTAACGCCTATTATCCGAGACCACGAGGCCTCAGTGACGTAGGAGACTGTATGCTAGAATACGTTCAATGACTGTTTGCATGTTCAACTGTATCTAAATGGCTTCGAATTTTTCTTGTGAAATTGGCCTGCATTTTTGTTTTTTCGATTGCTGATTGGTGTATTTCATCAGACTCGTCAGTGTGTCACACCGATACGGCGATGACAGGTAGTAACCAGTAGAGAGTTTCTAGCAGTAGATAGAGAGTATCCTTAGGTTGTGGCTGTACCTCCAGCAACGTCTATTTATTAATGAAATAGCACTGAATAGAATATAACCGTGTAACCAGCAGAGGGCACTAGCACAACGCCATTCCATTCTAGTGTTCAGAGTTCCCTAATCACAGGTGAGAGTGTAATTCACAAGCACAATATTGAGTTGTAATAACTAATTGTAGGGTTTAAAAAAAAAAAAGTGTCTAGATAAAAAAAAAAAAAAGGTCTTATGGTTGAATATATATATATTTGCTGTATATTTGGCTTGCCGATATATTTTATTTTCATACCCGTCGTCGTAGCGATGCATGCCAGTCTCGTCTTCGTGGTTATTGGTACTTGTCTAGGATTCTGCCTGATTAGCTATTCGTTTTCTGTATGTTTCTGTGTCTATTTGTCTATGTCCACAAGCAACCAAAAAATGGCTCATTACATTCCTCTGCGAGGTTCCCTGTGTACTAATTAATGTCCGTGTGTAACGCAATAATCTGCCATTAATTATTTATCTCTCTATGGGCCGGATTCAGGCCCCCCGTGTGTACGGTACCTGTGTCTGTCCGCACGGAAGAGGGGCGTGGACTCCCCTGTCAGTTCTCTCTCTCTCATGCCGAGTTTCGGTCAGTTACGTTGCCATAAGGACAGCATTAACCGCGTCTTGCCGATCAGCGGTTTGTACGACCGCTAAACTGCGCCAAAGGCATTAAACACGACTATACTCTAAAATGAACACCTCCCCCGCCAATTTTACGTAACGGGGGGGAAGGCCTGCCCTGTCAGACGGATCTCCTGACGTACGGAATTCAGTTCTATCCGATAGGGGATCCGCCGCGCAGACGCACTTCTACCCAGACACACTTTCTGAATGTGTAAATTGTCTGTCGGACAGAGGCCAGAATCCAGACCTATGTGTTTACATATATACTCATCTAGGTTCATGTTTTTCCCCCAATAATCATCATTTTTCATTTCTCTGTGCCATCATGTATAATTCTCTATGACCGCGTGTACCCCGATAATTACCATTGACATTTCTCTGTAACGTCATGTATAATTCTCTATGTCCACGTGTACCCCGATTTTTCTGTGGTTTCTTGTGTACTTGTCTATGTCCAGGTGTTCCCCAATAATTTAGTATTTACATTTTTCTGTGGTTCCTTGTATACTCGTCTATGTCTGTGTGTAACTCAATAATTATCTTTTACATTTCTTTGTGCTGTCATGTATAATTCTTTATGTCTGCGTGTACCCTGATAATTTAGCATTTCCATTTTTCTGTGGTTCCTTGTATACCTGTCTATGTCCACGTATACCCCAATAATTATCATTTACATTTCTCTGTGCCATCATGTATAATTCTTTGTCTGCGTGTACCCTGATAATTTAGCATTTCCATTTTTCTGTAGTTCCTTGTATACTTGTCTATGTCCGCATATACCCCAATAATTATCATTTACATTTCTCTGTGCCATCATGTATAATACTTTATGTCCGCGTGTACCCTAATAATTATCATTTACATTTCTCTGTGCCATCATGTATAATTCTTTATGTCCACGTGTACCCCGATAATTTAGCATTTCCATTTTTCTGTGGTTCCTTGTATACTTGTCTATGTCCGCATATACCCCAATAATTATCTTTTACATTTCTCTGTGCCATCATGTATAATTCTTTATGTCCGCGTGTACCCCGATAAATTAGCATTTCCATTTTTCTTGTATACTCAGCTATTTCCGCGTGTACCCCAATAATCAGTTTTTTGTGACTTACAGATATACTTGTCTAGGTTTATGTGTAACCCGCGATAATCTGTCATTTCCATGCATATTTGTTACAGCCATGTGTACCCAGGATATTTATAGTTATTTACCTTTCTCTGATTCCATGTATACTCGTCTAAGTCTGTGTATATCAGCAATTATCTATCATCTACACTTGTCTGGTTGTACATGTACCAATGATAATGAACATCACATGACCTATGCCCACGTCGACCCCAATATCTGTCACTGACAATTTCATGTTTCAATGTATATTTGTCTACGTTCGTGTGTACCCATGAGAATCTGTTATTTACATTTGTCTGTGATTTGATGTATACTTGTTTATGTTTTTATGTACCCCCATAATCTGTTTCATATACCTCTGTCTGTGTATATTCATTTATTTACGTCTATGTCCACATGTACCCCATAATCTCTCCTACAGTAGGTTACACTCTCACATTTAGCCCAGGAAATAGGGATTGATCATAGGCAGGCCCCAGTACATTGTTGTCATTTGCAGTATTGTAAGCGGGAGGGAGGGGCTGGGGATAGCAGTTGAAGATGACATTGTAGTTCCCCAGGGGTGGGGCTTAGTTACACACTTTAAATTATCCAACCCCCTAGCTTCTGTCAATTTTAATTGGAAGGGAATAGTAAACTAAATGGAAACGATGGGATATTGTTAACTATTCAGTAGCTGCCCCATCGATTGATATGGATTATTTTTATAATACCTGTTGTATTTGTGGCAACACTGATGGAATACTGGGGTCACAAGGTGCCAGTATGGCTGGAGACTAAACTCATAGTTTGCAAAGTTTACAAACTAAATTAAACAGATGGAGAAGAGAACCAGCCTTGTCCCCCTGTAATGCTGTCACCACAGCAACTGTTCCATTGGGTCACCTTATCCACAGGGGGTTATGCTGATTATTGGGTTATTTGACTGACATTCATACACTCTACAACATTAGTGTGACAATGTATAAATGTCCATACAAATACACTCCACAGGGCTGTCCTCCTGACCATACTATTATTATATTGATTTTATTGTTGCCGACATTTAAATGTCATACACTAATCATTATCGCAGCCTAACCCTAACCACAGCATAACCCTAACTGCAGCTTAACCCTAACTCTAACCGCAACCTAACTCATACTACAGCCTAACCCTAGCCGCAAACTAACCTCGACCTAACCCTAACCTTCAGCCTATCCCTAAACCTAACCACAGCCTAACACTAACCTTAAGTGCAACCTAAACCTAACCACAGCCTAACTCTTACTGCACCTTAACCATAACCCTAACCACAACATAACCGTTACCTCAACCTAACCCTAAACTGCAGCCTAACCCTAACCTTAAGTGCAACCTAAACCTAACCACAGCCTAACCCAAACCTTAACTGCAACCTAATCACAGCCTAACCCAAACCTTAACTGCAACCTAACCCTAAACAAAGCCTAACCCTAACCTGCAACCTAACTCAAACCACAGCCTAACCCTAACCTGCAACCTAACTCAAACCACAGCCTAACCCTAACCACAGCCTAACCCTAACCTGCAACCTAACCCTAACCTGCAACCTAACTTAAACCACAGCCTAACCCTAACCTGCAACCTAACTCAAACCACAGCCTAACCCTAACCCACGTGACTTCAGTGTAACCAGAGCGTGAACCTAACTCTAAATAAAGTATAGTTCTCACCCGTCCACGTTGCGTTCGCACCAGTCTGGAGGTGTCGGGCAGGCATCACACTACAGTGCAGAATCACAGAGCAGCCGTGACTGTCGTGCGGGTGTCCTTCGATGCATCGGTGGCGAGCAGGCGTCCATCAGTCAGGCAAGGGTATGAAACATGGCGGCATTCCCTCAACCTAGTGTCTAAATATTGTTTATTCTCAGTATGTGCTGCTAGTGATAATATATTACAAATACACACGTTACTTGGCTGTCTATGAGGAGCCATTTCATTCTAGTGTCCTGTAAGGCCACCATAAAGGAGTGTAGAGGTTGTCCAGAACAGCCAATCAGATTGCAGCTATCAATTCCTAGAACATAGTTGATGAATGAAAGCTGCAATCGGATTGGTTCTTTTTTTTTTTTTTTAATGCCAAAGCTTTATTAACTAGGGATGATATTACATTTCTGACAAATGGTCATTTTATGGACGGTCTTATTGAAAATCGACTTTTGACGCTTCCAACAGTTTACGACAGTGTAGGGGCTAGATTTACTAAGCTGTGGGATAGGAAAAGTGGAGCTGTTGCTCATAGCAACCAATCACAGTCTAGCTGACATTTTCTTATTGCATACTACAGAATGTCAGCTAAAATCTGATTGGTTGCTATGGGCATCATCTCCACTTTACCTTTATCCGCAGCTTAGTAAATCTGACCCTATGAGCGCTGAACGCAGTTTAGAATGACATTGCCAGCAGTAGCTGATAATTTACTATTCCGTGGGCGCATTGAGGGCGACTTGAGCGATCACGCTGCCGCCCCTAGATTTAAGCGCATGCAAAATTTTGCTGCAGGTCCTAATAATTAAACGTACAGTAATAGAGTCCTGATCTCTTTTATTGAACCCATCTCCTCGATAACTTAATGAAATTTCTGCCGCAGCTGCGAAATATTATCATAGGCAAACATTCAGGAGCGAGCGGAGTCTTTCATACACCAGAAATAAAAATACAAGCGACGCTTTCCATGGAACGGCGGCTGAAATCAATTACAAACCCCTGCAGGGAATGAGATTTTTGTCAAGATGAATAATTCTTGGCTCGTCTGCACATGGCTGAATAGGATCAGGAGTTTATACCGGAGAAATCCCCCGTATCCCGCTAATTACCGCCATTCCCTGGTGCCGTTTAAAAGGGCTTAGTTCCCATGCCAAAGCTGTTCACGGTGTTAATTGCACCACACTCATTACGGTCCCCATTGGTTGCCCAGATTCTCCGCCCAGTTTACAAGATGTTCCCCAAATTTTCAGGTTTTATTACATAGGAGAATAATAAATAATGATTAAAATATGACGGTGTCCGACTGCCCGGTGAATACAGTGATGTTGGACCATATTCACACAAGAGGTAAATAAGTACGCACGGTTTAGCAAAAATACGCACCTAAGTGGCAAGGCAACACCCACGACACTCTCCTCGTGCTTACTGATTTTAGCAGACTTCCGCCACCATAAGGGCAACCTTAACCCTCCGTGCGTATATTAGTGCTTAAGTTGCTTAGGTACGTGCGTACATTCTTAACCGCACCCTTAATAGGCCATTCCCACGCCTCCCCCCACCCACTTTCACGTAACTTCCTACTTACGAAGAACTGCCACACCCCTCCGCACGTATCGTACTATGCACAAATTTGAAGTCCGTGCCTAATGGCTTTACATGCCGAAATCCAACATAGCTTGCGTAAAAAAAGTTACTACGAGTGCGCAGTTTAACCGATCCTAAAAATACGCACTGCACTTAAGTGTGAATCCGGCCCGTTAACTCTAGTGTGGTGGACTTTTGGCTACTTCGTCTTCTGCTTTTCCCATTTATTCTTCCATTTTGAAAACCTGGACGGAGTTTTTAGTATTTATAAATAAGAGGGAGCAAAAATATGAATAAAACAACTGTTTTTCTTGTGTTTTGCTCTCTTTCTCCTATCTCTCTTGCCCAGAGATGGAAGATCACAGACTTGGCCCCATAGCAAGGAGGTGAGGCTCGAGTCTGGATGGGCCTAGGTGGCGGCAGGTGAGACTGGGGTGGAGTTAGATGAGACTGGGGGCGGAGCTGGGAGGGACCGCTGCCTGATAGAAGCTGTCAGTGTCTGACAGCTTAAAACATTGTTGTGCCGAACGCTGTTTTAAGCTGTCAGTGCCTGACAGGTTGCCTACAGTGCAGGGGGAGTGGCTGCCATGGGCCCCCCTCTCTTCCGGGCCCCAAAGCAGTCCCTGATATTGCCTTAGCACTGGTAATATCAGTAATGTCTACAGGCTCCTCCTCCGGCGCCCCCTGAACCTTCTGGATTCCTAGTTGTGTAAATAAGGAAATTGCAGCCTTTTGGAGCGTAACAATGGCGGACCACCCTATGAGGAAGAGACTTTATTATTGGGGGTGGCAGATACATTCATTAGGTAATTCCGGCCAGTATTAGATTCTCCTGCCATTATTGATTCGCATTATTGATTAGATTATTGTTACATTTCATGAGAGATATTCCACATAGTCTTCAGACTGTAGTTATATCGGCTCCCGTGTATCCTGATACTTATAGAGCCAAATCTTCCATTGTAAATGTGCTGTTAGCTTTTGTCTTAAACAAACAGGAGAAAGAGAGAGAGAAATAGAGAGAGAGGGGAGAGAAATAGAGAGAGAAATAGAGAGAGGGGGAGAGAAATAGAAGGGGGGGAGAAATAG
>WWET01005724.1:72825-86835 GCA_011038615.1 Limnodynastes dumerilii
ATAAGATAGATAGATAGATAGATAGATAGATAGATAGATAGATAGATAGATAGATAGATAGATAGATAGATAAAGCTTACCTTGAATAAAAGCTGATCCATTCCTCCACAGATAACCAGTAAGACGCTGGGCAGCCAGAAAGTGAAAATGATTTCCTCTCTGCCTGTGCTGAGCTCTGATTGGCTGCCTGTGCTGAGCTCTGATTGGCCTGTCTGCCTGTCAGGAAATCGTCCCCAGCATTGCTGCAGGACTTCTCCCACTGACACCATTGGTTACTGTGCCTGGGGCTGACAACTGACCCCCCAAAAGAATCTCCGTACTCATAAATAACATAAATAAACATAAATAAATAAAGGGAAGGAATTATTAATTTTTTTGTTAAATGACCATTTTTTTTGTTAAATGACCCCTCCCCACTCTTGGCGGCACTGGGTGCGCATCTGCCCGCACCTAACTCACTCTTAAGTATGAATCAGGTCCTTAGTTACTTGCATGTACCCTGAGTATCTTCCATCGCTTTTCTGTAACCAGTCCCTCCCAATAAATACTTTAGGCGAGTGAAGCAGAAGCCTGAGCTACGGGTTGATAACTTTTAATTTCAGCGTCCCCGATCCAGATCTGAGGGCAAATCTGCAAGTAATGTGCATTGCGCAAATGCGTTAGAAAAATGGTGCAGGTTGCATGAGATCCAGAACCGCGCATAATGCTGTCATTTGAATTGCAACCATTTACGCCACATAGTGTACAAGCACACAGCAGTTACACTGTAAGCAGATACCTACCCAGATACGCAGCCATGGGCAGTAGAATATATGGAATTTGAAGCTGGTAAGTGCAGTGAGATGCAGTGAGCAGATCAGATGATATATAACAGAGGAAATTAAAACATTTATTTTTTTAATAGAAAAAATGAAAAAAAAAAAAAAATCAAAATACGCTATATCCTGTGAACTGTATATTATTCTGAATTGAGAGCAACATTAGACAACAACAATGATTTCATGCATATGCACAATGTGAAAAAATGCAAAGAAATGTCACGCCCGCTGGTGCACGCTCAGATCTGTATCAGGGCCAGTGTGTCCAGTATAGACTCATGCAGTCTCCACAAAGTCATCAGAACATGGAATTGACCAAATAAAGTGCCTCCTACAAGTAGTCAGCTTGTGCTCTGAAGTTTTTAAAGACAGAGGGCCGTATGCAGATCTCCGTTATTTGTTACTGCACATGCGCAGTAATTTTGGAACGCCATCTACGTTTCTTTTTGCAACGTAGATTGCATATACACCTTGCATTTATCATTGTTTTTAATATACCTACAGATCTAGTAACACCGAGGCTTGGTGTCCTATATTGTTCTGTGCTTATTCCATCTTCCTGCTTACCACAGGAGCTAGCATTCCAAAGGCCCAATGTTCTGGTGTAGCCGTACATATCCTTTTTTGTTCTGGCATTTACACTCTTTGCTAGTCCTGTACACTCCCATGTTATCAATCTAGTGGGTGTTATTTATAGTCTTTCCCAGTTTCAGGGTATTCTACCGTGATACCCGCCTTAATTAATGGTAAAAGGGTTAGAGATCTCCCCTGGAGCGGTGGCTTACTTGCCTCGTGGCTGCCGAGGTGCCCCTCCCCCAGTACCGCCAGAGATCTGTCTCCACCCCCATCCTGCACCCTGTGAAGACTGCCGGGAGAGTTCTGTCCCCCAGCCACAGAAGCGATGCTGCTGCTTGCCGCTGGATCACAGTGTGGTCCGTCCCGCCACCTGCCCTTGCCCACTTGGAAACCGCAGGGCCTGTGTCACAGCAGAGCTTACTCTGCACTTTCAGCCTGGACTGAAGAGGAGGTCCCTGATTGCAGCTCCTGTCCTCTAACGCTGCCATCACCTGCTACAGGCTCACAGATGCTGGTGATTGTTCAAAGGATTTCAGAGGCACATGCCCTGTACAGCTCCAGATACCATTCTCCTCCCAGCTGTACCTCCTCTAAAATTGACTGTTAAGCCACCTACAAAACTTACCTTGGTGCTCCCCAGGGATAGTTCTTATTTATACTGTTACACTGTAACCTTCCCACCTCCCCCTGGCTGGGATTGACCTGCGAACAGTTACCATAACCATCTACACTGTACCAGTATCCAGTCTCAGTATACCATCACAGACCTGCTAGCTGCTACCTGCCATTTCTAGCTTTAAGATAACCATTGAACCATTGAACCATTGAATGGCTCTGCAGCCTCACCTCCACCTTCAAAAGGCCGATAGACTTTCTTGATCTCTAACTTGGACTTACCTCTATGCTGAATGGGGGAAGCAGCATGCCTTCTATCTGACCACCCCTACTTACTCTGATTGAGCTTACCTTCTGGAACCACCTCTTTATGGACATTTTTGCAAAAATGAAGGTACTCCAGTCCTCCATCCATGCTGAAGTACAAAATGCCCTGCCCGCTCTGAGGTCAGATGTTAATTCTCTAGGCACCCGTACAGACCATATTGAACACAGAGTGGAAGAGGTGGTGCAATCACAACAAGCAGCGGATTCCAATATTACGCAGCTTAGGAATTGTCTGCCCTCAAGGATACCATGAAGATTTAGATAATAGGCCAGCAAAATAATCTCCGCATCCACAGAATCCTGGAAACTGTCGAGCAATCCCACCTCTCCCTCTATTTAAAGAGACTATTCACTCAGTTGGTTCCAGAAGTACCCAAAGACCTGCTCCTGCTAGACAAGACCCATAGAGCTTTAAGAACCCTCGCCTCAGACCAGAACTCTCCAAGAGATGTGATTCTATGCCTCCACTACTTCATGACTAATGAAGCAGTTCTCAGGTGCCCGAAAAAAGCCCAGGCATTACAGTATGAGGGAGCTGCTCTTTAAATTTTCCAGGACTTAACTCCTACTACACTGGCTAGACATCGGGACCTTAAACCTATCACCACACTCCTGGCGGCAAACCACATTAGATACCATTGGTGTTTCTCATTCAGCCTACTAGCCTCGCATCAAGATAGATATATCAGTTCTACTACCTTACCAGAGTATCATGACCTCCTTCGACAATTGGGCTTGGCCTCCGGCCCTCCGCTGCCTGCCTTACACCTTACATAAGTGGTCCTGGACCTTCTGTTCTGACCCCCAGATGGCCTCCACCTTGTGAATAGTAGTCTGTCCCTCGAAGATCCAGAGCTAGACCCCCGGAGTGACATCCTCACTTCACTGTCTCCCCTTCCATAATACTCTATGCTTGACAGAGGTTTATATCTATGCTCACCAGCATTATACCTATGACTTTTCCACCCTGTGGACTATGGTCTCCCCTTTATATCTTGCTATACCACAATAAGTGGAAATTAATGCCATCATTACCCATGATATTTGTTGACTTCTGAACCTTGGAACTTTGTATAGTCTCCTACCTGGAAACTCACCAGGGACTTTGTGAGTTGTGCTTATTCCACCTGTTTATGTTCAAATGTTGTTTTCTATGATAAGTTTCTGTGTTCTCTCACCTGCTTGAATGCTTACCTGTGTCACTTCCTATGGTCTTCTTCCGAAGGCTTTCTTTCTTTTTCTTTCTTTACATTTTTTTTCTCTTCCTTCTGTTTCCCCTCTTTCTCTGCTTTTCTACTCTGCTCTGGTCGTTAGGTGATATTTAAAACTTGTGATTCCTGTTGACTAGTTAACACTATATTTTTGTTACTCTTTGTGAATGATAACTTGCTGATTTATATAATCAAGTTATATAGGTCAGTTCAATTTGCTCTTTTGTCCACAATGCTTCTTTCACCCTCCTCTTTACTGCTCCTTCCACTCCCATATATAGCTGCTTCCCCCTCCCCTTACTTTCAATATGTTTGCACACAGTCCGGACCCGGCTGGGTCCCATAACCCCTAGAGCCTTCAAGCTCTTTGCTGGCTATCCCCATTGCGCTTGTGCCACATCTCTCCAACCCCCCCTCCCCCCCACTGCCAGCACCCAGGGAAGAGATGTCGCTCATCATTCTGTCCGATTCCCAGACCCTCCCCCATTCCTTCCCTTCTTGGTCACCACACACACTGAGCCTTTATCTGGAGATAAATACCTTCTTCCCTCGCCAACTGGAAGCTCTAATCCCCGGTACCATCTTGAAAATAACGAGATTTTTTTCTGTTCTAACATGACCTTGTGGCTAACATCATTCAATATCAGGGGCCCCTTAAAAGGACCAAACTCTTCACCTCCTTATAAGACCTTAGAACTGACATTGCATTTATCCAAGAAACCCATTTGTACAATGGTTTCAGCCAGAATTACGATCTTGCCTTTACCCACATGGGGCCGGATCCAGAACTACGTCCGTCTTCCATAAAAGATCCAGAACTACGTCCGTCTAAAAGACCGCATATACGCAATCTACGTATCGAAACGATATGCAGATTACGTACAATAGCTACTACGCATGCGCAGTAGCTACTGTTTATTGAACTACGTCCGTCTATGGAAGACGGACGTAGTTCTGGATCCGGTCAATGGTCTCCATGCTTGCGACACCCGCCAAAAGAAGGGAGTTGCTATCCTTTCAAATATGTTTCTTTTAACCTAGTGGCAGTCCACCATGACATGGGAGGCCGATAATAATAAATAAAATTAATAATGCCAAATGTACACTAGCGAACATTTATGCCCCTAACACTGGTTAGCCAAGGTTCTTCCACCACCTGGGATCCCTTCTCTCCCAGCTTCGAAACAGGGAGCTCATTGTCGTCAGGGACTTTAACTCACTGCTTCTCCATTCCCTTGGCAGATCAGCCCCTGGGAGGGTTCACCCAAATCCTAGAGATACTCTCAGCTTTGGGGCGCTACATGACTTCATGAAACTCCACCACCTCTCCTGAAGGGTGCAGGATCCCCTATCTAAGGACTATTCATTTTTTTTCTCATACCCACTCCTCCTACTCCCACATTGACATGATCCTGGTCAGCCACAACCTCACTTTGCAGGTGACACATACGTGAATGGCCCATACATTCACAATTACGCTACGTGAATGTGCGTATTTTCTATGGTGCGAGTGCGCAGTGCGTTCTAAACTGCAAATTTACGTCTCCGCCACGCATAAATTCACTCCAATGCGTGGTTCTGGATTGCAAGATCAGACGCTTCTGAATCGCATCGAGACCCTTAGAGTGGAAGTTAACCTACTCCTCACTGCCTATGCCACCAATAAATTAAGATGGCTAAATCAGGTCTTCTATGAGAAAGGCGATAAGGTGGATAAACTCCTAGCCTCTAAACTGCAGCATAAAATTTCTGTTCGCAACATCCTAGCATTTAGGTCACCCACAGGCACCCTAATGCACGATTCCCAATCCAACAGCACAGCTTTCCAAAACTACTACCAGGAAATCTATAACTTACCTCCAGTCCATTGACCTGTCCCCTAACCCTAGACATGAAGTAATTAATGACTTTTTAGTGCAAATCAATCTTACAACCTTACACCCAGACAAAGTAAATAAGGAAATTTCCTTAGCAGAGATGACAAATGTGATTAAGCTACAAAAATCAGAAAAATCTCCTTGCCCAGATGGCTTCTCTGCAGCCTATTATAAATGCTTTGCCCCTCTTTTACTCCCCCACCTCCATTCCATGTTTAATGTGGCTTTGGCTGGAGTCTCCTGGTCAACTGAATTACTAGAGGCGAGGATTAGTGTTATCCCTAAGGAAGATAAAGATCCCCAGAACTGTGCAAGCTAAAGGCCAAACTCCTTACGTAACATGGATATTAAACTTTATGCTAAAATCTTGGCCATAAGACTAAATGCAGCTCTTCCCCCCCTCATTAATTCCAACCAGGTAGGTTTCATCCCGGGTAGACAGGCAAGGGACAACACTAGACATGCCATAAACCTGATTTATATTGCTAAAAACTAAGGCTCTCCTACGGTAGTCCTATCTCTCGATGCTGAGAAAGCTTTTGATAGAATCTCCTCTTAAATCAGACCCTGCAAAAATTCGGTCTTAATGGCCCATTCCTGGATGGAGTCCGCTCCTTTTATACTTGCCCTTCAGCAAGGATAATGATTAATGGTTTCCCCCCAACCCCGATCTACATTGGCAATGGCTCCCACCAAGGCTGCCCTCTCTCTCTCCATTAATCTTTGCTCTTGTTATTGAACCCCTAGTGGCAGCTATAAGAGAAAAGCAAGATGTATCGGTTGTTAGGGTTGGAAATTGGGAATATAAATTGTCACTATTCCCTGATGATGTTCTCCTTACCTTAACAAACCCAAGTGCAACCCTACCTAACTTATTTGCTATCCTACAGCAATATGGGAAGTTGTCGGGTTACAAAATCAATCTGTCAAAATCAGAAGCACTCCTCCTAAACACCTCTTCCCTAGAAAAGCATTATCTCACCTCTACCTTTCAATTTAAATGGCAGCACTCAAAGATGCGGTATACTTAACAGACTCCTACTGCTCGCTCTATGAGGCCAACTATCCCGTCCTTCTAGATAAAATCCGGGCAGAACTTTACTCCTAGAGGCACCGTTTCATTGCGTGGCTGGGCAGGATAATTGCGGTGAAGATGACTATACTTCCCAAACTCTTACATTTCTTCCAAACTCTTCCAGTGAAAGTACCCATTGTGGCTCTCATAGGCATCCAACATTCTCTTGTTAAGTTTATCTGGAATCACCGTTTCCCCCGAACCCACTTGGCACTTCCTAAGAACTTTCAACTGGTTTGGTCGGGGTTTCCCAGATCCGAAACTATATTACCAAGCGGCTCACCTTAGCCATGTAGTGGCCTCTCATGCCCCTCCTGGTAGTCTGGCTTGGGTTGATATAAAAGCCTCCTTTTCAGAACTGTCATCCCTGCCCTCCCTTTAGGGTCTTCCCCACACGCAGTGCGCCTCCACTATACCACTGCTCCTCGCCCTCATCCTCTCCCTTATTACCCTGTGGGACAAGCCTTCCTTCCTTCTAGGTCAGTCTAAAACCTTCTCACGTCCGTGGTGTCCGTGGTGTAGCAATGATTGGCTTACATTCTCTAATCCTCGATAGAAATTTCCTACCCTTAATCCAAACCCATTTCACTTCTTTCAAATTTGCCACTACTTGCTAAGTCTCCCTTTATCAGCTCGCCACTCAACCCCTTCTACCTTTGAGAATCTCTGCCTGTCGGCTCCTCTCCACCAGGGTATGATCTCCACCCTCTATGATATTTTGCTGGAGGCCCATATTGGTTCTCAAAACAAGCATGAGGATGACTGGGAAAGAGACCTTGGCCCTTGCCCCGAAGACGATGAACCCAGGGAAGAGTAAATATATACAAATCTTCTATTTATACTAAAATCAAAGAAAACGCATATAAACACATATAAAATCTATTACCGTTGGTACCTCACCCCGGAGCGGTTATCAGCCATCTTCCCATTAACATCCTCCCAATGCTGGCGCCAGTGTGGAGTTATGGGGACGCTTCTCTATGTGTGGTGGACTTGCCCTTAATTAATTCCATTCTGGGATATGGTTCATTCTCTTCTTGCTATCTTACTACCCTCCATTCCACCCAAAAATCCCTGGATATTTCTTTTATGCTACCCTATCCCTGACATAGACCCCTCATCTCGTAAATTAGCTTCTCATATATTGGCTGTGGCCAAATGCCTCATAGTTAAGGCTTGGAAGCAGGCGGCACCCCTCTCTCTACGCTCTCTGATATCATACATTTGGTTTGTTGCAGGTATGAAGAGAATGACCGCATACCTTAGAGGTACTGAGGAGGCCTTCTATAAAGTGTGGACCCTTTGGTTTGATCAGCAGTCTTCCCCTGCCTCGATGCGCCTTGGACCTACAGCTCAGTATCCATCAGTCTCCCTCCACAACTAGCCCCTTCCTTCTTAATTTTCCATTTTTCCAGATCCCTGGATCTTATAATATCCTGGTAGTTGGTGACCAATGATCTTTGCTGCCCGTTTTCCCATCGCTCACTCTTCCACTTTCCAATAGTTAATTCCGACTCTCTCTCTTTTACCAACTCCAATGTTATTCCCTCTGCTACTGCCACTGACACTCTTCAATCTGCTCCGCTTCACTTCCTCCCTCACCATCACCGACACTCTTCAGTCTGCTCTGCTTCACTCCCTCCCTCACCATCACAGACACTTGCCCCAATCTGCTCCACTGTCACTTCTTCTCTCACTACCACCGACACTTTCCTCGATCTGCTCCACTGTCACTCCCTTCTTCAATGTCACTGACACTTTCCCTGATCTGCTCCGCTGTCACTTCTTTTCTCACTACCACGGACACTTTCCTCAATCTGCTCCGCAGTCTCTCCTTCTCTCACTACTACCGATACCCTGCTCAATCTGCTCCGATACCACTTCTCTCTCTCTCGATCGATCTGTACTGCCGTCATTTCTGCTTTCTCTAACCGCTCTCACCAATTGACTCTCAACTGTTTTTCTATGCATCACACTTTACATCAATACTTCCAGAAATCCACCCTCACGCTTCACAATGCGCCTTCACCATCTGTCTGTTGCCTAGCAACACATCTCATGCCACCATATACTCAAATCTGAGCATGAGACCTATGCTGCCCACATAGTCCCACAAAGGCGTGAGATCAACATCACTGACATCAATTTAGAATGTGCACTCCACTCCCTGCAACCCCCAGGGGTACCACATTCTTCCACGCTGCAATGATGCATGTCCTCACGCTTAACTTTACAATTTTAATTTTCCAGAAGAAACATTAACTTTGTGCAATTGAATACAAAATATATAAGTATATATAAGTAAAACTGTTATTGTTTTTTTACTGTCTATATCTTTCAGGCAATTTTCCCCGGGTACTCCTACTTGAACGTCGAATCTTTGCTTCTGCAGGAACATCCACTGGGCTCTCATGAACAATTGACGGATTCTTGACTATTTGACTTGTATATCTTATTACAATGGACCAACACACACTTGTTATCAGATTTACTGGATTTTCCAAAATTAATATTAGTGCTGAAGAAAGCAGCACATGTAAATCTTAAGTAATTGGTTCCTCGGGCTAGCAAGACACAATTTCGATTGGTCCCTGTGCAATCCCTGTTGGTCCCTGTTACATTCTGGTAAACTGTGTTCTCTGGATCAGGTTTATCAAGTCAGACTCCCACTGAGAATCAAGTTTACTATATCTTCAATAGTTTTGTTTCAGAACCAAATCTCCTACAACCAGTGGTGTAGCACTGGCCTTCAAATCTAATTTTCGGTCGTTCATGCACAGAATCCATTAGTTGACTTACTGCAGTTTGAGCACTCTTTAATCTGCACTGATGCTCTTTCACCCAGTCTGTATGGAAAGAATGTTCTTTTGCATTGCTTGTTGGTATTTCCATTCGAATATGAGCTGGTAATTTTCCTTCCCGACCAAAAAGTAGATAGCATGGAGTGTATCCTGTAGAAACATGTTTAGTGTTATTGTATATAAATACTATAAATACTAGTTCTGCTAACAATGAAGGCCACTTGTGCCTCTAAGAGGAAGGCACAGCATGTAACATGTTGATTATGGTTTGATTCATCCTCTCAAAAGCCCCATTACTCTGACATAACTCTTGAAAGAGCAAAGCTTCAAAAGCAGGTCCTTGATCGGTAGGAACACTAGTAGGAAATCCATACGGACGCACAAATGCTTCCCAAACAATTTCAGTCATTGTTTTTGCAGCGAGACCCTGAACAGGAAATTGTGTATAATCTATCAATTATTATTTAGTAACAGGTTTTTATATAGCACCAACAGATTACTTAACGCTTTGTATATTGGTCAATGATGGTAATAGCATCGCATACGCACGTGCCACACTATTCTGGATCCAGAGGATCAGGATATGTCCTCGTGAGTTTTCTGATGGTGGAGTGGGTGGGGGCACTCTGTGGACAGGATGAGGGTTGGTAATTGTGGTAATTGTACAGTAAGTGCTGGCTTACATAGAAAGTGATGACAGATAAGAGCCACATGGCCCATCCAGTCTGCCCAGTTGTTTATTTATAACTATACTGATCCTAGACCCTATTTAGCCTCAATTTAGTTTAAGATTTAGGATATTCTTATATTTATCCCAAGCACTTTTAAATTGTTCTACCACCTCAGATGGGAGGCTATTCCATTTATCTATCACCCTTTAAGTGAAGGCATTTTTCCGCACATTTCCTCTGAATCTACCACCCTCCAATTTATATTTATGCCCTCGTGTTATTACACCTCTTCCTTTAAAAAAAAGCCCCCTCCTCTAGCCAGTCACAACATTTGATATATGTGAAAGCTGCTATCATGTCCCCCCTCTCCCTTCTCTGCTCCAAGCTGTAATAGAGTCGTACATCTGGGAATCCACGACCTCCGTTGCTAGTGGGCTTTTTTAAATTGGTGAAGCTAGTTCTTGGGGGTCTATGCTTCCATACAAATTGAACAAACCATTTATGAATCTGAAGAAGAACGTTACGGGGGACCGAGACAGGCAACGTTTGAAAGAGGTATAGCAAGCGAGGCATGACATTCATTTTAATGGCAATAATGCGACTGAGCCAAGAGATATATAAAGGTTGCCACCTGGACAGGTCGTTTTTGATAGCACGCAGGAGGGGAGGGAAGTTTTTGTCATATAAGGTTTGTTATGAGCGTGTTATGTATACACCAAGATATTTAATTTAGTCCCGTTGCCAGCTAAAAGAGTATGTGCTCTTTAAGAGAGTGACTGTGGAGAGCGGGATATGGATCGGGAGCGCTTCGGTTTTCGTGACATGCAAATATTTATTTTAATATTCAGATGAACAGCACCACCTACACAATCTACTTTTGAATCTGGGATTTTCGAAAATAATAATGAGAGATTGAGTTGTGGGATAAAAGAGAATAATTAACCAGAGGATAACCACAACAATGTTTCCCGGATGGTTCACTGAAAATAAAATGATAGTTGTTGTCATCGAATAGAAAGCAATGTCCAACGTGACTTTTACAATCATCAACCTAACGGCTTGGAAGTGACCCTGAATGTGAGATGATGTTATATAAGATTCTATCTGATTCATCCTCCAAATGTGTGTCAGTAGAGTTGTGACACAGAGTCCAATACAGACACAAGTCACAGAAAAAGGAAGACAAAATCTAATCACTAAATTTATGATGTTGGAAGAATATTCCCCGTTGATTACATAACCATGCACAAGTGATTGGTTAGTGTTATTTTTGGAAATGTCAATGTGCAATGCCCATAAGACTGGAATATTAATAATAATGTTGCATAACATTGATCCCGTTATGAGTTGAGGAACAGAAGACGTGAAACCTGTAGAAGATGGAGAGCCAGGTGGTGTTCCAGAAGCTCACATCACACAGGATCATTTGAAGCATACACATCAACATTATAGCCTCTTTTTGCTGAATATATAACAAAGAACCTGGGGCCAGATTCACTAAACTGCGGGTTTGGAAAAGTGGATATATTGCCCAAAGCAGCAAATTAGATTCTAGCTGACATTCTCTAGTATGTAATAGAAAAGTGAGAGCTAGAATCTGACTGGTTGCTATAGGCAACATCTCCACTTTTCCTTTCCTGCAGCTTAGTAAATGTGGCCCCTGCTCATGCCATCCACAGTGAAGAGGCTCTGAAAAAACACATTCGTGATCACTATTACAAGCTGGATTCTGTCACTAGCATCCAGGTTACCAGTCTCTTTCCAGTGTCTGAAGAACACAATAGAAAGTAAAGTGAAAAGGATGGTACCAGATATCCCTGTAATTAAGGTAACAAGTAATGTAAGTAAATCCAGTGATGACATTATGAGCTTTGTCTTCTCCCTCTTTAGCAATGATTGTTTATGAACAATGATTCTAATTGCTGTATAAAATGGATTTAAATACAAATGAGCATAAAATTTAAATGTCGTCCTTATCAATGACACAGCTCTGGGCTGAGTGTTATGGAAGAAGCATCCATCTAATTTGTTTATTTTATAGCAGTCATTTACCTGTGTGATGGAACAGAGAAGAGATCAAATAGACAAAGCTTAATATAAAGTTACATTTTCATGGTCTGTCTTTCATTTTAGGTTAACAACAGTGCACTGGATCCAGAATTGCTTAGGACAGGTCATTTATGCATTGTTTAATGTGTAAATACTGCGTGGGTGCATTCTGCACATGGATTCTCATGGCAGTTATGCGTTGAAATGCACTGTGAAGATTCAAATCAGTAACCCATTTCAATGGTGAGATGTGACAACCCGCCATACGTACAATATGTATGCATTGTGGGCAATGGGTGGGGGGGGTTAAATCGTACAGAAAGGACTTGATTAAGCTCTTATGTACGATGCTCTATACCAACCAGGCCGTTACACACGGGGTGTATGCGGTAAAATTAAGGCAGGTTGCCGTGGGCCACGTGGTGGCCCATGGGACGGGTGGCCCACGTGAGTAGCACTTGGGTCTCACAGCGATAAGGTCATGAGTTTGATTCCTGGACTAGGCCTTATCTGTGTGGAGTTTGTATGTTCTCCCCGTGTCTGCTGGGTTTCCTCCGGGTGCTCCAGTTTCCTCCCACAGACTAAAAAAATGCTGGTAGGTTAATTGGTTGCTGAATAAATTAACCCTAGTGTGTGTGAGTGTGTGTGTGTGTGTGTTAGGGAACTTAGTATGTAGCTTCAATGGGGCAGGGACTTATGTGAATGTGAAATATTCTCTGCAAAGTGCTGCATAATCTGATGGCGCTGTATAAACACCTTTTAAATATAATAAATAGTAGGTTTAAAAGTTTGTAAGAAGTATGTGTTAATAAAAGACCTCTCATTTTAAATGTTGTCTTAAACTGAATACCTTTCATTACTTATACCCTTTTGAATCCTGCCTTCCTACTGGATATAAATAGTAACTTAAATTTCAGAGTGGCTTGAGCTGGTGCTTATAAAATGACCAGCAATCCAGTGGACGCCAGTCAAAATCAATCAATCTGATGGTGTCTAGATAACCCTCAATATATACAATGATGTGCTAACAGATGTTTAGGGTTGATACATGGTTTGGGGTTGGCATTAATGTGTTCTTTTGACTTCAATGGGTCTTGTGCCAATGGTGGGGGTGTTCACGTCTGGCTAGAGCCAGTTGTCCATTACTGATAATAGTGATATATTACACTAAGCTTGTGAGTAGGGCCCTTCTTACCTACCCAGTCTGTTACCAGCAATCTTGTTATGATTTGTTAAATTGTAAATCACTACACATCTACACTAGCGCTATAAAAAAAACCTGTTAATAAATAAGAAAATAAAGTTAAATATGTACCAAGGGGTTGAGAGGGGAGTGCATTGCTCTCACATCTACACAGTATAGGATTGCACTTAGCAGAAGTTTGCCTCCACTGCAGAGACTTAAGAGTGCTTTGCAAACTTCGGGCCGGATCCAAACATGATAAAGTCCAGTCACTTACACATGCAAGGTGCGTAAGTAGCCTGAATTCACTGGAAGGCGCATGCAGATGTTACGCTAGTGTTACGATAGTAACCCTAGCATTGCAAGATTCCTAGGAAATGGGCTGTTCTTCCCCTTTGCCCGCTAAAGTAGGTGAGGGGAAGCACACGATTGACTTAAGGCAGGCGGTAAGTGCGGCCGGGGTTAGTCAAAGGACACCTGTAAAAGCAAGTGAAGGGAACTTGGATCAAATACCATCAGTCGCTGGGCAGACTACTGATATTTCTCTTCCCCCAGGGCATACGGCTCTTGTAGGAAATGAAGACGGGAGTCAGCCCCAAGCATAGGTTGAGCTGCCTGGGCCATCTGGTGTGATGTCAGGTCACGGTGAGCAAGGTGAAAACATCGGGACAGGTAAGTTAGCATCAGTTTCTGGCGCGCACAGGTCTACTTTTGTTTCAGACGGGGTGTGATCCGTGGGGTCATCTGATTCCCGCATCAAGCCCAGCAAGGTCATGAAATTGCTGCACAAATCCCTGATTGGTGGTG
>WWET01005725.1:32079-49783 GCA_011038615.1 Limnodynastes dumerilii
ATCAAAAGATGACAATCTTTTTTAATACACCGGAAGAGTTTAAAACAGTACATCCCAAATAAAAGGATGTCTGTCCAAGAAAACAAATACAAATACATTTACAACAACATATATATATATATATATAAAGAAAAAAGAAAGATATATACACACAAATATATGTATATGCATGTGCATACACAAAAAAATATAAATGTGAAATAAATTATAAATTAACCCAGACCAAGATGAAAGGACCACGCAGAAACTCTTTATGTTGTCGCCTTACAGTTATATTTTCTGTTATGTTATTAAACGTATATATATATACTAATCCTCATATAGATAGGCACCATATAGCAGTATGTAGCAATGTGGGACTAGCCCACTTCATTCCCATTTATTTTTACTACAATAAGGTTCCTGCAGGTCATTCCACCTTACTCCATACATTCTATTTACTAAATTTAAACCTTCAAAAAATCTCACAGAAGTATACTTGGTTTTTCTTAATTTAATTTTCGATGAGAGGCTCCAGATAGTCCATTTAATAATCACTAATACATATAGATAGAGGGAAACGGTTAATGAGTTGTGGACCGACCAAAGTAAATAAATGGTCAGAAAAAGTTGGCAAATCACTGATTACAATATTTAAATCCATTTAATAAAACGAGATATCCCCCACGGGTGTGGAAAGTGGGTCGAGGACCCAAACAACGTTGAACAAGCATATATAGCTTTGATTCATAGAACAATAATACACAAAGTAGAACAAATAATTAGATAAATCTTTTGATAATTACAGCAGTAGTATCAAGAATCAGTAGTACACAGAATAAGACAAATAAATAAATAAACCTTTTTAATAATTATAACAAAGGCCAATATTTATTATATAAATCTCCTCCATACATTTTGGAGTCAAATTATAACAAACAAATAAACAAGTCCTTATATGGTTACGAAAATAGGGAGAGGGAAACTTAAACACATTTGATCTTAATAAATTCCATTAAGTTCCATGGCTTCATTCAGGCCAGTCGGACTCATACTGAAACGTTTAAACAGCGAAAAGGTTAATTGGTAAAGTACCCTTTATGTTATCTTCGTTCATTACTACTATTGAGCTTGTAGCAACGGTGAGCAACGGAGCAAGTTATACATCAGTTGATATCTTTGGAACATTGCAATATATTTTAGTATCAATTCTATCTAAGTATCTATCCAAAGGATTAGTTAATATAGGGCTTGATCACCCCTGAAGGGAGGACTATCTATTTCCAGTACCACTACCTCAATATTGTGTATTAGTAAATTTTTTGTTTTCATTTTGTGCATTACTGCTATAACTGGATAGGTGTGCGGTCTGTACCAGACCTATTTGTATTAATAAATATATACTTTTTAACTATACCGGAAGAATTTTATTTTGTTTATAACTTATATTGTGTTTATTACACTATGCTAACCATATAACGTAAAGTTTATACTTTGACAGCGCTGGTCTTATTTTGTTTTTCTTAGTATAAATTATATTCCTGCACACCCTTGTCTTTCTTGCTTCACGCAGTGCCAATCTCCTTTGACAGTACAGTATAGTACAGTACCATGTATTAAATTATAAAGCTGTGAAATGCTTCCCAGTGTTCCCCCACACTGATCTTTTCTGGTGTCACTATGTAGCTCTGTGTTTCGAGGGTTGCTCCTTTTCCTTTTTAAAGGAACCTCATCCTTATTACCTCAATCTTTAATGCTGGGGTCCTGTGTTATCATTTGTGAACTAACTAACAACATTAGCACTGTATGGGTATGTTTATTTCAGATTACTTATGGGTGGAATTACTTATGAGTGGAATTTACATTACAATAATAATAATAAACCCCTCCCACTTTTGAGCGCAACACTCCCCTCTATCAGAAGCTTCTTAATTTGAAAGTCTGGATTGAGCAAATATATGTTCCAATTGTGGAGTTTAGATGCATGCTCATGCGAAATATTAAAAGTGAACATTTTCCAATACAACTGCTTAGAGGGTGTCCAGTTGCCAAAAGTCCATAATTATTTTTACAGATGCAGTCAGACATTATTGTTGCATGCAGTGGTCAAAGCAAATATTTACAGCTGGTGTGGGAATTTAAAGTTCATGACTGAGCTGCCTATTTATAGTGTAAAAGGAAAAAATTATTTTAATTGCATCTTAAGACTATACTCAGGGCCGACGGAACCCGGTAAGCAGGGTAAGCGTGGTGGGGGGAGCCAAGCAAGAGAGGTGCTTTCCTCCGCCACAATCTCCTGCTGGTCCCACCATCAGCAGAAAAAAAAAAAGATAAGGTAACCTACTTAATATGGCAACGCTGGCGCCGGGACTCAGCATCCTCCATCTTCTGTCCTGACTCTTCCCTGCTCCCTTCTGACTAAACGTCGGGCGTGACATCATCATGCCCGATGTTTTCATGAGGAGCCGCGCAGATAGGAGCCAGGACAGAAGAAAGAAGCAGGACAAAGCAAAGGCTGAAGAACAAAAAACAGGCAGAACAAAGAGAAGCATAAAAGGTAAGTAATGACACAAGCAGGGTGATGATTATAAAGGGGGCACAAGCAGGGTGATGATTATAAAGGGGCACAAGCAGGGTGATGATTATAAAAGGGGCACAAGCATAGTGATGATTATAAAGGGGGTCACAAGCAGGGTGATGGTTATAAAGGGGGCACAAGCAGGGTGATGGTTATAAAGAGGGCATAAGCAGGGTGATGATTGTAAAAGGGGGCACAAGCTCTCTGATTTTAAATGGGGGTACAAGCAATGTAATTATAAAAGGGGCCACAAGCAGTTTTATTATAATATTATAATATAATATACAAATACAAATGAATATAATATAATATTATATTAATTTGTATTACTCTTTATTAATTTTCATGTTATGATTTGTATTAAAAGAAAAAAGCCCTATAACCCCTTTATTAAATTAACAAATAATTTAGAAAAGAGGAGGGTGTAAATGTATTTTTTGCAGGGGGGCGCCAGACATGTTAGCATCGGCTCTGACTATACTTCACTTATTCTGAATGTCCATTTTGTTCTTTCAGTTCTTACACTTCACTTATACTTTACCTCAGTTTTTCTTGTGTACTTCAGATTTCCTCTTTATAACTTAACTACTCACTTACATCAGCTGTGTGTGTCTTTTTTCAATTTCCTTAAATGTTCTGTCTGTAGAGATTCCATAATCTAACACAGTGGAGGGTAACAGGAAGGTAACAGGGTGCAGATGTTTTTGTGCAGAAAGACAGAAAATCTAGTCTTATTAATTTTTAAACTATTAGAAAGCTTTTGTTTTTTGCAATCCTTGTAATCTTTTGTTCAAATTTTATACAGTTCATTAACTATGTAGTTTTCATAAACAATCATAATTGCCCAAAGGATACTCAGACTTGAAAATATTTTTTATTATCACCAATCAGTTTAACAGACCTTTATTTCCATAGTAAGACAACTTACAGAGGGTCATGCACACAAAAAAGCAGTGACACAAAAAAGGGGGTTTATTTCTGGTTCCCCGTAAACCCCTAAAACGCTGCCTTTATTAGAACAGTATTAAAATGAGAATCAACCACAACTAAATTAGTAATAACCAATCTAAGGACCTCTCTTGGGTCGATATAACCTTAAACTTCAAATATCCAACTGTATATGCAAAATGTATCTTGTCTACTAAGCTGGTCAAAGACCCCGATGTCTACTCACAACTTTATTTGTGAAAAACAATATGTAGACACTTCCGAGCCTAAAGCAATGCAGCTCAGAAAAAATTAGCAAATTCTGAATTTGGCATTGTAGATGTTTTCTCAGCGTACTCATATAGAGAGCTGATACATATACACATATACAAATACTAAATAAGTGCCTAAGAGGAGTGCAGAGAGGACTTTTATTAGTCTAAACCAATGGTGTGTAACATCCGGTAATGATGGCTGAGTGTACATGTGTACAGCAATAAAACCTGTCATTGACAAAGGGGTTTGAAAGGGGCTCATGAAAGCATTATTTAGCACACTTGCTCCAGCAGTATATATTTTGTTTTATGGAGCCAGATAGAAATCTCCATCTGGCAGATGTTAAGCAACGGATCTCCTTGCGTATGGAACTCATTTCCATATGCTACGAGATCTGTCCAATGAGGAGTTCCTTTACATTCGCATGCCTAATCCCCACAACGGAGCAGGGATAGGCATGCAGATGATGGAGAGTGGGCAGCAAAATGCGCTTCTGCACAGATCTGCATATGGACGGATGTAGATCAACTTAAGGTAGAGTTCTGGAACTCTGTACATGAGAAAGGAGTGACATAGGAATTCATTTCCCCCTCATTTGCGGACTTTAAGACCTTAGTGAGCATATGGAACACACGGAGGTCTAGATCAGGTCCATGTTATTTAATGATGTTGGGTATATACATATACATATATATAGGAAGTTATAGTTTGTTGCTGGGTAATGGCAAGAGTGCTGGGGTGTCTTTTTTTCTATGTGTAAATTCCTCATACCTTATAGCACCTGCTCCATATTACCTTATAAATTGACTTTGAGCATCCTCCATTTTGTGTGCTTGTTTTAAAGCTTGTCTGGGATAGCAGCTGACAGGGGGTGCTGTTTCAGAGTAACTGTTTTGGAGACTTGGGGACCTCTGCCGGGGGTGAGCTCTCAATTTAAAAATACATGATATACGACCCAAAGGACTCCATTTATTAAAGTCGATTTTACTAAAATCGACCAGGTTCGCAGGAATTTTGCGGCGATTATGCAGAGTTTTGTCTCGCGCGAAAGACTATAAAAGGGCACCAGCAAATTCATTAATCATTGGCTGGCGGCACCACGAAGCAGAAGGAGCTGCTTGTCATAACCAGCAAGAAGAAGAAGCGGAGCCAAAGACCCGATGTACGCAGAAGAACATTGAGGACTTCTGAAGTGTGAGTATTTTCTTTATGATCACTTCATTCTGTAAACTTTAATTATTACCATGGGGATCTAATAGCTTTTTATCTTCTGTGGGGGCATCTATGATAGGTCTTTATCTTCCATGGGGGCATCTATGATGGCAATCACTTTTATGGGGGCATCTTTAATGGCAGTAAATTTTAAGGGGGCATTGATGATAGCAGTAAATTGTATCAGGGCTTATAATGTGACATTTCATTCAACAGGGGGCAACTACAGAGGCAATATATTATACGGGGGCAACTAATGTGTCATTTTAGTAAATGGGTGAAACTACTATTTTTGATATTGAACAGGGGCAAATACTTTTTATGTTATTAGTGAACGGGGCAATGTCTTCTTTTATTATATGTACGTGGGCATGTTGTCTGTATTTTTTGGTAGGTGGCATGTAATGTTTTAGTCACTATAAAGGGGGCCATTATGTAAGTGACAGCATGTACTTAACCCTTGGCATGCTGCTGCTTATGGTACTATAAGGCATAGCATGCCCTGCTAAACATGGGCATGCTGTGCCTTATAGTACTACATGCGACTGCATGCTAAGGGCTATTTGCATACTGCGATACACATTTTATTAAACATATTTTTTTAAAGTAAAAATAAAAAACATGGTTTCACAAAGGGGCCATCATCAGCGGCGATTTTTCATTAAGTTCTCTGTGATTCGAATACCTTCCTTTTCATAATTATGGACGGTTTTACTAAAGATTTATATTGGATTGAAGTCATAACTAAGGTAAGAGCCATGGACACATAAGTCACCTAAAATCGGTCCGTGAGAGGGGGGTGTCATGAGAGTGCACTAGACACTTTGGGCCTGATCCAGAAGCACTCCCAGACTTTAGATCCTTTTCCACATGCACAGATTTGCTAAACTCTGCACAGAGGGCCAGATCCAGACCTACGGCCACCGTCGTTTTTACGACGACCGTATGCTTAAGAACAGCATAAATGCTGTTCTTACGCATACGGTCGTCGTAAAAATGACGGTGGCCATAGGTCTGGATCTGCCCCTTTGTGCAGAGTTTAGCAAATCTGTGCATGTGGAAAAGGATCTAAAGTCTGGATCAGGCCTGAAATATTCATAGTCAAGTTCATTAGCTAGTAAGGGCTGGATCCAGACTTAAGTAAGTGCTTAAAATGAGTTACTCCTGGGCTAAACTATGTTGATTTCAGGGGAAGTCAAGTTAATTGTATTCTTTGCATGCAGGGATATATCTTTGAATTGCTTACTGCACACAGATACTGACCAGCTTTACTATCAAACAAAATATATAGATGAGCGCTAGTTAGTCTAAGGCAGATGTAGTATTAGAAAATATATACAATTTATATATACACAGAGAGGAAGGGGGCAATCGCAGGTGAATTGGTTGGTGTAACCACAAGAGAAAACTAAAAATATATATAACTACACCGCGCTTAAATCCCCTAACATCTAGGGTATATTTACATAAGAAATGAGCAAGTGATATCAAATATATAGTAATATTTAATATACAATTTTTAAAAAACACAATAAAATTAAATAAACTTGTACAAGATAAATCCAAAGATGAATTCAGTCCCGAATACTAGAGAGCAATGAAAATGCTTGTATGTAAAAATAAAAAATATTCAGAGTTGGTACCAGAAAATACAAAGATGAAGTTAGATATTCTGGGTGGTATAATCAGGAAAAATTTGATGTTATAGTATAATGTTATACTGTTATACTTTTTGCAAGAACCAGATAGAACAACAATCGTCTTTATCCGCATATAAATGGACATAAATATGCAATCCGTATAGAAAGGCTCTAGATAATTTGAAGAAGCCCAAATGGTAGATATTGTAACACGGCCGGAAATGTGATGGTATGTACCGGTAATATTAGGTCCTTGAGTAATTACAATAGATATGGCATGCACTGGTAATGCTCAGAAGTCCTATAATTGATTTCATAACATCTGCTGTAAGCAAGGTGTACAATGTTAAGTTGTGCTCAGCGGCATCAAATATCCCTCCAAATAGTGGGTAATATTCACTCCTGATAGTGCTCAACGGCACCGCAAAACTTCAAATATTGGTAGGTAAAAGAAAAACCATAATAGATAAAAAGTGTAACCTCTTAGAGGTATAGTTACGTATTGGAAATGGTTTGGAGTCCCGTCAGCAGTAGTGGAGAGAGCACGGCTTCGTATATTGTGCCTAATGGAGGCGGCAGGCGTCCCCGCCGCGTGCACAAGTGAGCTGTTGATCTTAATCACTCCAGGTTTGCGAGGGTAGTTAGGAAAAAAATATAGGGGGAAGGATAATGTCCACGTAAAAGACACACTGGTATCCGGAATAGTGCAAGTACAAGTCGAGGAGGAGGAGTCTGCAACGTGTTTCGTCTCAAGATTTTGGACTTTTTCAAGCAGTATCAAATTGATCTACAGGGCTGTCTTTTATACCCTAACTACAGCTGATGATTAATTAATAAGATACGAAAAAATGCATGTAAAACAGCATGGATTTTTTACAATATATTAAAACTATGTATCACTTGCTCATGATACTTAATAATCAATAATTGAAACAAAGTATATTTGTTTTGGTTTGTTTCATACATAGAGAGACACAACAATTTGTTACTTGATGACTTGATGAGGATATAATACCTATAATATGCTTAATGGGCAATGTAATATTTATAATTAGGCATTAGCCAACCATACATAAAAGTAAGAATAAGAAAAGAGAATAAAAATAACTATAAAAATAAATATAAAGTAAGATGGGACAGGGGAATATTTATATCTATAAATAGACATTATTATACAATTATTTGTGGTACATAAAAAACATAGAAAAAATTATGATATAAACAAAATTATAATATTAATAGAACTTAGAGGAAGATTTAGATACAGTACTCATTTTTTATGTATAAGAAATTTGTTTCACAAATATAATCTAATCATAGATGATTTATAAACCAAGGAATAAATATGCTGGAACCCAAACGTATGTAAGGCGAACATGACACATATAAATCTGAAAAATTGGTTTATGTTAATATAAATAAATATTAGTACTATTCTTATATTTGTGATTTATGCCACCCTAAATACAATTAATTATGATGTTGTTAGATATAGATATGCTATCAATAAGTATACAAGATTTCATGATGAATAATTATTAATATCCAATTCAGACATATAGTATAAAAAAGAAACCCATATATTCATACAAAGTGATATATTTCTGAAAAAATTTAAACCATATATTTCTTAGCAAAATTATTATTATAATGATAAAGCCAAACCAAAAAAGGCTTGATATTTGTACTATTTAATTATTTGGAATTTGTCAATCGTGTATACAATATTTTATTATTTAAGATAGGTATTCGTATATATCTCTCGTCCTAAAGAAAAGAGGAATTCTTAAAGAAGACAGGCAATCACTCTACAAATTTTAGGGCTTCATTTAAGCCATCAGGCGATAGAGTTTGTAATTTAAAAATCCATTCTTTCTCTTTAATACAGAGTCTTCTAAAGAGGTCACCACCCCTCATAGTATGCTCTATCTTTTCTACTCCAAATAGTTGGAGATTTTTCATACAACATTTATCGTTATCTATAAAATGTTTTGAAAGACTATGTTTAGTGTATTTCTTAAGAATGTTTTGCCTGTGTTCTCTGAATCTTTCCTTCAGTGTGCGTGTGGTTCTTCCCACATATTGTAGGCCACATGCACACTGAAGGACATATATTATAAATGTGGATTCACAATTAATAAAATGTTCAATGTTGAAACTATTCCCATTAGTTGTAGATGTAATTTCTTTAGAATTATTTTTTATATAGCCACATGTGAGACATGTGGTTCTATTGCATCTATAGCATCCTTTGGGTTTGGATGGTAACCACATTTTAATATTTTCTGATTTTGTAATTGGACTAGGGAGATTGTTAGGTGCCAAAATATCTTTTAGGGATTTGTTCCTTTTAAATATAATCTTGGGTTTTTCGGGTAATATACCACTTAAGATATTGTCATATTTGAGCAAATTGTAATTAGATTGAATTATTTTCTTTATTTTTTGTGATTTGGTGTTGTATTTACTTATAAACAGCATATCATTCTTAAATTCATTGGATACTGCTTTTATTTTACATGGCATCTTATTCAATTGTGTTTTGTTAATTTCAGATGAAGCTTTCTCAATTTGTTTAGTATTAATTAAGGAAGCTCTATTCTGTACTCTCGCAAAATCTCTAGCTTCACTAATAAGATGTAAGGGGTAGCCTCGTTTTAAAAAATCATCTTGCATCAACTCTTCCTGTGAATCATACTCATCGATGTTAGTACAATTTCTGCGAAGGCGACACATTTGGCTTTTTGGGATATTTCTTATCCACGGTTTGTGATGACTACTAGTATAATGTAGATAATACTTTTTTCCGATAGTTTTTGGTAATAATTTTATTTTCCTCCACAGAAATTGTGATATCCAGAAAATCTATGTGCTCAGCATGAAAAGAATATGTGAAAGTAAGATTAAAAGTGTTAGAATTTAAAAAGGAAACAAATTGTGTAATAGAATTAGAGTCACCATCCCAAATAATAAATAGATCATCTATGTAACGGCAAAAAGTATAACATTATACTATAACATCAAATTTTTCCTGATTATACCACCCAGAATATCTAACTTCATCTTTTTATTTTCTGGTACCAACTCTGAATATTTTTTATTTTTGCATACAAGCATTTTCATTACTCTCTAGTATTCGGGAGTGAATTCATCTTTGGATTTATCTTGTACAAGTTTATTTAATTTTACAGCTTTACTATCACACTGTTATTTAGACTTGGGATAGGAAACATCACCTCTCAACTCTAATACTGTTTGCAACAGATGAAATATGACTCCCCCTGCAATCAACATGGTTTAGCCCAGGAGTAACTCATTTCAAGCACTTACTTAAGTCTTGATCCAGCCTGAAGAGCTTGTTCTTCTTGCCATAGAACTGTTATTTTTTTTAGTCAGCAGGTACCAATAATCATACACATAAAGTACACTAATGTGTGGACAAATACCTATAAAATTATAAAATAAAATAACCAACACAGTGAAGAAACAAATAAAACAAAGATCAAGGGCTCTTTTTACAAAGATCATTTTAATGCGATAGGGCCAGTTTTCACTTCAAAATTCATATTTACAAAATGCCGGAGAGGAGTTTTACACTCCGCTCCCGGCATCAGACTAATGCCAGCTCAGACTGGTGTTAGTGGTAAGTATTCTGGCAATGTCCCCCTATACCCCTATTTTCCTCCCCATAATAACTGTTATTAGGGGGAGGAAAAGGGGGGTATGTATGGGGAGACCGTCAGAATACATAGCAATGATGTCGGAGGGTAAAAGAAAAAACATGTTTTTTAGAACTTAAAAAAAAACAATAAAAAACATTAAAAAAACATAGAAAATATAAATAAATAATTGAACTCACCTGTCCGGGCATCCCATCGGGCTGCAGCTGTCCGGTCCCGGCATGAATACACTGCACATGCGCAGTTTTTCTCATGTCAGCACTGAAATTTTCTAAGTCCGGATTGAGATCTACTGCGCACGTGCAGTACTTCATTCATGTATCGCATGAATATGAAGCATTGCGCAGACCCGGCGTGTCATCGCGGGACCTCACAGGAGGGGTGAGTATTTGTAAATACTGTCAACGAAGCTACCAGGCTCGCTGCGAGCCTGATGCAGCTTCGTTCACAGGGAACGAGGAAGGTAAGTAAATAGATCCCCAAATGAGGAAATGAGGTTGCCCCAATACAAATTTTTTAAAGGTAATATGGCACCACAATTCTCTATGCATCAGTACCTAATGAAGTGCCATTAATCTTGTTCATCTCCCTGCACCTAATGAAGTGATAATGTGATATACATACTAGAAAAGAATTCTTCACACATGCTGCATGCCACTGCAGTAACAGAACATATATGTCATTGGGGGAAGAAGCATGTAGGTCATTTGTTTTTAATGTGTTTAGTCATATGACACAATTAGGTCACATAAAAGAGACTTGAAGAGAGGAAACCTTATTTGTTATACTACACAGTGTACACATACTGTATAGAATATCTATCTATCTATCTATCTATCTATCTATCTATCTATCTATCTATCTATCTATTCTATCTATCTATCTATCTATCTATCTATCTATCTATCTATCCTATGAAATAAAGCTAAAGCATCACTATATTTTTTATTTTTAGATGTAGCAAGTGTTAATGTAGTGTGGAAATGAGAAAACAAGAACTTCAGGTGAACAAGTATATTGCACAAAATTCTTCCGTGTTAATGGTTACCAGGGGAACATTGCAAGATGTAAAAATACACTTTTCTGTAAAATGAATCAATCAAGTATATTAACCCACCAAGTACAGCGTCTCATGGTAACCAGATCTTTTTAAATGATTAGTCACATAAACAATGATTCTTTTACTATATTAAAGGCTTTTCACTCTGGTATTTGTATTTTACTGCATGACTTGCATGGAAAGCTGTGATATTGTCTTATTAGGAAGATAAAGTTAATAAAGGCTTCTGTGAGCTGCTGTCTCTCTCTCTCTCTCTCCCTCTCCTCTCTCCCTCCCCCTTCTTCTCCAGTTCTGCTGCTCTGGCTCTGAACGTCACTCTGCATCCGACCACAGACATGGCGACAGTGGTCCAGCCCCTAACATTGGACAGAGGTAGGACAAGATGTGTACCTGCTGATGCTATGTGTGTGTTTTGCATTGCTGTACAAAGTAAGCTTTACTATAAATGCTATCATTTTATGTATTGCAAAATGGATACAAGCTGAATATTGCATGAAACAATCTTCTCCCATATCTAATGTAGATTAGAGTGTGTGCTGCTGAAATAGTCACAGGGAATCCATGCTGGCCTGGATAAATTGCATTGGTACAGGTCCATTAAATGCACATCTGATTTAATCAAGCAGAACATTGAAGCAATGCTTTTTTATTCTGTTTGTTTGTTTTTATTTAATTTTAAAGGTTCATTGACTTAAATTTCTCATGATTAATGAACAGGATAGCGTGTCTGTGAATGAGACTGTAGGGGTGAATACTGTGAATGTGTGTTTTGCGCAAGAAATCTAGAATTTAATCCCATGTACCCAGAAGTTTTAGACTTTCTATTAATGGCAGATTACACTATTGTGTTGAAGGGCAGGATGCAGAGTGTAGCACCTGCAGCAGATAATGTAGTAGGAACAGCAAGGACAGAGCAGGCAGACAAGAGACTGTATAATAAGAATGAGCTGCTGATGGGAAGGGGAGGAAGTGCAATTGTTTTAATCAGATGTTAAAGGAAACTGGATTTGAAAGCACTTAATTAAACCCAGTGTAAACAAGTTGGAGATACAATGTTGAAAGTCAGTGAAAGCCCGATAATACAGAATTCTGATTTACAAAGTCTCCCATTATCTTTTCTGGACGATTTTAGGTATAAAAATTCAAACTAATAAAACCCTGTTTATGTTTAAACAAAGTATTTTGAAGCACATAATGGGAAGTCTATACGGGATCCAGACATCCACCAAACTGCTGCTTTAGATGCATAGGAATGTGCACAGTACAGCCAAACACAATGCAGCTATGTACTTATATACATTTCCTTTCCCCACGGAAAGTGTAGGGCACTCCACTGTTATATATACTAGAAATGTTAGTTACGCTTTGTGCAGGCACTTCAGTGACAATGTGAATGCACTAAAGGTATCTTTAAAAATACAAATATCTTTAAAATAAAAATAAATATTTGTAATTACTTTTTTAAACCAACACAATGCAGTGCCGCATTCCCATACCTTATGTATTGCATTTGGAAGGATAGATAATAACAAAGTGGTTCGAAACAAGTTGTGGGGTGTCAGCAATCAGTAGCTCCCTAGTTTTAAACATGCCCTGTGGCTGGTCCAAATGTTTTCATGTGAACTGTGTAAACCTACTTGGAATGCATCAGGTTCAATTGTATGAGCATGCTGACTTATTTGCAGTTTTTGGGTATGTGCAAGTCCAAGGTACCCAGATTTACACTATGCCATTTGACATTCGTTGAAGTCTAGATTATGCCCTATGGGCCTGATCCAGACCTACGACCGCAATCGCCCGCGAGCGTAGCGTACGTTCGCCCGGGCGTAAAAACTTTCACGCCCATAACACTCCCATTGATTGTACCTGCTTACGGCAGCTGAACCCTACCCTAAGATTTTCCAACGTACGTGCAAATTTTCGGACCGATACGCTGGTTGTACTGGGCTTAGCACGCCCATACTGTACAATTTAAATGGCTATCCCCACCTCTGTGTAGTAACGCCCCTTGAGCGAAAAATACACTGAAAATTCGCTCGCTGTACGCTCATGTCCTTCGGTCGACCGGAAGTTGTCATACTGCACATGCGTAGTGCGTTTTTTTTTCACAAATTTTCGCTTACGATGGGCGTACGCTCGCTTGCGGTCGTAGGTCTGGATCAGGCCCTATGTGTTTAAACATAACCCTGTAAATTGTTATCACACACAGATGAAAAATGCATGTAAAAATGCATATAAATACTAGCACTGCTTTTAGCTGAGCTTAAACATTTGTATTTCAAATGTACTATAACTAATTAAAAGAATTTAGCGGGCAAAGGACATCATGCAAATCTGGAATCACATGCACCAAGAATGTTGCCAAACACACATAACCACAAGACCAAATATTGTAAAAGTGTGTTCAAAAGTGCTTTCTGTCATTCCAGGGTTATATCAATAGCTCTGGGCATTTTACTATAAAACCATTCAACTGGAATCATATGTACCCATTTAAGTTACTAATAATTAATGATAATGATCTATTTATAATGTGATTTTGAAATAAAGTAAACTTCCTGTTGCTTATATTAAGGAAATTAGAAACTGAGTTGATTACCCAAACAAACCCATTGATTATATGCATTTTATCCCTGTTAACTCATCTTGAAACTGATGGCTAATGCATTTACTGTACATAGAATTACATGAACAAGACAGAAGTTGCATAAAAAATGTTAATGTTAAAGTAAATATGTATACATTTGCCACTGAAGCTATGTAGGACAGATGTTTACACCTTCACTGTTACTATTCACTGATTCTACTGCACAACAATAATTGAACATTGACTAAATATTTCTATTATCAACTGTCTGACAATTGCCGTCTAGAAGAGAAAGCATGCTTGCTGTTTTGGCACAACATCAAAGAGCAGTTGTTTTCATTGGTTCTGGAACTACAGAATTTGCATACACCACTTAATCTGAAATGTCACCATATGTAAAAATCCTTTTCTCCTTTCCATAATCAAAGCAATTTATGTGAGAGGCAATAACAACATAAAGTCATGATGCTTCTTTATTTATTTTAAATTACAAAATAAGTGACCAAATTACCATATCATTTCATGGTAATTTGTTATTCAACATAGTAATACTTAACATTCCTTACTTTCATTATTTTTTTCCTTGTTTTATATTTTTTTCTCAATAAAGCACTGGCTTTAACCTACCAGTAGAACAACATGGACTGTTAATCCTGTCATCATTTTATATTCCTATTTTATCAATTACTTAGTTGTCTCCAGTTTAAATCTAATAAATACCATGATGTCTGTTTACCACAACACTATTCATAAAAGATAAGCTTATTCATATCTGCATGCATGATAGAAATTACTTCTATGTATTATATGGTACACAAATTGCTGTCATTACTTGTTGTTATGTTTCACTATAGCAGGGGTGCTATTCCAAAAAAGTATTTCACATTTTATAAAATCAATTATTAACTTGCCAGCACTAAATGGGAGACAGATTTAATCAGAGCCATAGTGTTTTTTTTTGTGCCAGTTGCCAAAATAGAAAAGGGGAGTCCCCAACCCTGAACTGGAAACCAGTTTAACTTTAAAAATGAACTTACTATCGCCCCCCCTTCGACTTTGCACCCTGGGAAACCGACTCTATCACCCATGCCTAGTTACGGCCCTGGGTTTAATAGAAACATAGAAAGTGAAGGCAGATAAGAGCCTCATGGCCCATCCAGTCTGCCCAGTTGTTTATGTAAAACTATACTGACCTTAGCACCTATTTTACCCTCAATTTAGTTTAAGATTTAGGATATCCTTATATTTATCCCAAGCATGTTTAACCTGTTCCACTGTGTTAGCCTCAATCCCCTCAGATGGAAGGGTATTCCACTTATCTATCAGTCTTCCAGTGTAGTAATAAATTATGCCTGCACTGATTCATTATATTGATTTATTATAATTCCAAAACTTACTGTGTTTGATATTACAAAAAAACTAAAATTTTACTCTAACCTCAACCCTAACTTTAAACCCAATCCTAAACCTAACCACTACTTACCTCTAAACATAAAGGTGGCGACAGCTCCAGAGGTGTGTATATAGACTACATAACCAGCATACTATAATTTGTATTCTATTGATATATGTGGTTTAATGGTCTTCTGTATCTAGTTCTTCTATGACTGAATCAGGTGGTTTTTCTTAGCACCAGCTGGATAATACTTTCTCTTTTGTTATAACCAGTATACTAAAAAATAACCCTTCTCTCCACTCCTACTCCCGCCTGCTCTCTCCCCAGCTCTGTCCCTGCTCTCTCCTCCAGAAGAGTCGGTCAGTAAACCCTGTCGAAACTTTAGTGCCTGCAGGTTAACAGTCGGCACTTTAAATGTCGCACTAATATATTACACCTGTTCACAAGAAGGTGTCAGTTTACAGTATAGTTCTTCCTCTCTGTACATACGGATAAAGGACCGGATTTACATTTTATTTCTTCTCCCCACCCCCACCCCCATTTTTGCCATAGGCATCCATAACTAACCGTGCGTATTTTCCCTCTTAAGTAGCATCATCAGCCTTCCCTCTCTGCTTCATCTACATCCGTAGCTCACCCACTTTACCTATCTTCCCACGGAGGTTGCACGGCACACCTCCTCTTTCTTAAAAAACTCCAAGTGATCTTTAAAGACCACATGTAGTTAAATCAAATATATACGCACCCAAGAATCTGCTGCGTCTTAGGTGTAAATCAGCTTTTTTGTGAATTTCCAAGCACATGTGACTGAAAAGATAGTGGCTGTAATGCGGACACACAGCTGTCTGGAAAGCGCAGTCCAATGCTATCCGATCTAGCCAAATCTTTTGCTGAGGGTTCCAAACACATGTATCTGTAGTAAACTGCATTTTTTATGCTTTGTTAAAATCATTATTCTGTATTGTTTATTTCCTTTTGCTGTTGCATAAATTTTGTTCTGTTAATGCCTAATTTTTAAAATAAAATGTTTGGTATGTCGCCTAAAATAAGGCTTTTGAAGAACGATTCTACATCTGCTAGTTGATTACAAAAGTGTGAATCTTGTTTTATACTGAGCTAACATTAAACATAAACACAATCTGTTGTCAGAACTGCATGTACTTCAGGAAATAAGCCCTTACTGTACAATTTAAATACCTATACATATACGCATGGTGAGTGTGCCAGCATGTAGCATTGGGTGGCTGCATTCTGATTGCGTACGTAAGTCATCTGCTTTTATAAAGTCTGGATGCAGCCCTAGGAGCGGAAGTAGACCAACTTGACCATAGTAAGGGGGACTGAGTGCTAAGGGCTGTATAAGCTGCTAGCCACTGACAGTTGTTTGTGCATGCATGGCAACATTTGTCTCCCTGACGAAGTCCATCGTGGCAAAACGCGTAGGTGTAAGTGACGGTGTTGTGTAATCACATGAGGCTCATAAAGGTCCGACGTTTCAACTGCCAGTGTAGCAGTTTTCATCAGGGGGAGACCAAAACTATGCACCAATTTGTAGTGCATAGTTTTGGTCTCCAGTTGAAACGTCTGACCTTTAGGAGCCTCATGTGATTATGTTATTTTGTGCATAATAAATCCATCACTAATATATATATATATACACACACACATACACACACAGGTGAAACTCGAAAAATTTGAATATCGTTTAAAAGTTCATTTATTTTAGTGATTCAACTTAAAAGGTGAAACTAACATTATATAGACTCATTACATGCAAAGTGAGATATTTCAAGCCTTTATTGGTTTAATCTTGATGATTTTGGCTTACAGCTTATGAGAACCCCAAAAGTGAAATTTCTCAAAATTAGAATATTATATGAAATGTAAAAAAAAGTTTTTAAATACAGAAATGTCAGTCCTTTGAAAAGTATAATCATGCATATGTACTTAGTAATTGGTTTGGGCCCCTTTTGCACAAATGACTGCCTCAATGCGGTGTGGCATGTATGCTATCAGCCTGTGGCACTGCTGAGGTGTTATGGAAACTTCACACTGGACTTCAAGCATCTTGGATTGTGTGCCTCTCCATTCTTCCACCAGACTCTGGGACCTTGGTTTCCTTTCTTTAGCCCAGGCAAGATGCTTCTGACGTTGTTTGTTGTTCAGGAGCGGCTTGACAAGAGGAATACGACATTTGAAGCCCATGTCCAGGATTCGTCTGAGTGTGGTGGCTCTTGATACACTAACTCCAGCTTCAGTCCACTCCTTGTGCAGCTCCCGCACACTTTGAATGGCCTTTTCCTGACAATCCTCTCTCTTGTGATCCACAGCCCGATATGCAGCAGGGCACTCCTCCTACTCTCCTAAGT
>WWET01005725.1:69526-86824 GCA_011038615.1 Limnodynastes dumerilii
TAAAAAAATTACAGTACCCAAATAAAAAAAAAAAAACGCGACATGTGCCCCTTAAAAATAAACAAGAAATAAAAAAAAGCCGTGTCCTTGTCCCCTTGTTTAAAAAAATAAAAAAGTGGCAATATACTTTAAATAATATAACCATCGCCATGTGCCCCTTAAAAATAAATAATAAAAAAATGCCCACAAATTGCCCACACAAATTCCAAAAATACCTGACCTGTCATTAGCGCCGGGATGTCCTGCTTGCAGGACATAGTTTGCGTCGTCCATATAGGGTTTTTTTTTTGCCAAGACCCCCCCTCCGGATTAAAAGCTTACAAGACTGGACCCCCATCAGACCAGGTAAGTATGGTATTTTTGTAATTTGTGTGGGCAATTTTTGGGCATTTCTTATTTATTAAAACTCTGAATCAGCCCCTGTATCTCTTTTCAATGTGTTAATTGGTTTGCTATTATAATATAATTGTAATACTTAAAGATAATATTGTGGCATATCATAGCAATAAAAATATTAATGAATAGAGAAAATACAAACTGAAGAGCCAACACATGCTGTTTGGCCCTGTTTTCAGCTCATTTGCCACCAGAGCCAAACAAATTCTCTCCAACTGGATTAAATTGCCTAATTTGTAGCTCATTTCCAAGCATTATTTTTCCTGTTAATCATTTTGATACCTTATGCTTTCTTGGTCAACAAGCTGAACTTGCCACTTTTACATGTAATCTTAAAAAGAAACAAAAAACTGAAAGAATAGAAATGATAACGGTTATAATGTGAAACGCAACAGTGTTACTGCCAGATACATACACTTGAGGTTAAAGACAGTGCATAGCAGCTGCTTGAATATTCACAGCTGCAATGTTAAACAATTCAGTAATCAGTGGAAGTTCAAGCAGGGCTGGTACCCTTATTAATATAGGCAGGGACAGCAGTGTATTTTACTAGCAGCTGCTAGCAATTGTGTGCAATTGCAGAACATTTTTCTACTTCCAGGGATGGCAATATACTATGACTAAAATATAGTGCATTAAGAAACCATCATTAAACAGGGAAGGTTTTTCCCATTGACATAAAAAGTCACCAGTGAGCCCAGCAACAATATACAGACATGAGTGATCAGATCCAGAATTGTGTACAGGCCCTTTATGCATTCAGAATGTGTACGTACTCTGTGTGTGCGGTCTGTGCATGCGCGAACACATGGTTATGCATAGAAGCGCACTACGATTACGCACAGTTACCTATTGCAATGGTAGGGACGTACAGCATGTATACGTGGTGGAAGGGCATAGGTATTTATTGGTATTGGATAAGCCATTTTAGGTTAGGGTCCTGAATACTAAAGTCCCATAGTGCGATGGGAGTCCTAGAGGAGCGCAATACCCTCACATGTACAGATATTAGGATCGCACTTTGCGTATCTTGTATTCCACTGTGGAGACTTATGAGCGCTGTTTTTATTCAGGATCCAGTCTAAGGTCTCTAGCACAAGGTCAGAGTCATAACCAGAGATTAGTGACAGGGGAGTCTGGATAGGTCACAAAGCTGTATGAGAGAGAGGACTTTTTATTTTTTATTGTAAGTGAATTATGTGGAAAACAATGGGGGAAAAGGGGGTGTTAGTTTTGTTTTTATCTTGCCCCAGACACTATAATGTCTTGTTATGGCTCTGGTACTAAACTTGGAGACTACTAGTTATATCCCCATGTTATTAGTACAGTATCAGTACAAACACATATAAATGAAATTATTTCTTTCTAAGTATCTTTGTGACTGATCTTTTTATGTGAGAACAAATAAATTAGTTGTTTTTGTATATGTAAAATTAGTAATTAATGTTTTCCATATTGGGTGGCCATGCACAGGTACCAGGTAACTGAGTTGACGGTTTGCGATTATCTGTATTCTGTATTCTACATTATTACTAAAATATTTGAGTATTTAGAACACATAGCATGCTCCTATTTTCAGCTCCTAGGGGCTGATTCAGAGTTGCACTTCCACCTTTTTTTTAGGTGCAAGTGTAGACCTGAGCAATACCATGTTGAATTGCAAGGGGAGGCGCTACAGGACACACCCCTTTGGTGCAGCACCTTGATAGTGCTCTAACAATCTCCCTGATATTTATTTGCAAAAGTAGGCAACCATGGTTATATCCCCATGTTATTAGTACAGTATCAGTACAAACACATATAAATGAAATGATTTCTTTCTAAGTATCTTTGTGACTGATCTTTTTATGTGAGAACAAATAAATTAGTTACCTTTTTTTTAGGTGCAAGTGTAGACCTGAGCAATACCATGTTGAATGGGGAGGCAGCTTTAAATTGTAAAACCAGAAATAAAATTAGGAAGTGAAGTTTCTAGCTCAACTCTATTTTATAAAATAAACATAAAGTTATACAGTATTTTAGTTCTATGTGTAAAAGTAATGTATTTTCCCTGCATGCTAATTTTTTTAAAATGAATTAACACCCCTTACTTTAAAAAATGGTTTAGCTGAGCTGTACACATGCACCTAAAAAAAGGTGTAAGTGCATCTCTGAATCAGCCCCCCAGTCATAAAATGAAAGAGAAAAGTAGAACCCTATATTAGTGCCAACCAATAGGTTACTCATTACAAAAAGACAACATTTTTTATTAATTTATTGGTCAATGAGATTAAAAAAAGCTTCAGAATGTGTTAACACAAGACAAAAAGATATGTGGATAAAAAGAGGAAATTTGTGTGTTTGAATATAATTCCTGACCCTGTATAATATCTTGAGTATTATGGCTCTCTGGAACAAATCAGTATTGTGGTTGAAATACATTATTATTAATTATGTTCAACAGCGGTTCTCAGCCTTTTTTGGAGAGTACCAGTTGCCCACTATGGAATCATGTCAAGTACCACTTTGTATATCATGTAGACACATACCCATGGCCCATACTGTATATATTTTTACATGGTTTTGCAGTGATTTTAAGTGCATTTTCTAAATATGTGATTTGAACCCAAGATATTTAATTAGTTACAGTGAATCCGAAAATTCACAGCACTTCACGTTTTCCACATTTACGTTATGTAACAGCCTTATTCCAAAATGGAATCCATTTTTTCCCTCAAAATTCTACACATAATACCCTATAATGACTACGTTAAAAAAGTTTTTGGGAGATTTTTGCTAATTTATTAAAAATCAAAAACTAAGAAATCACATGTACATAAGTATTCGCAGCCTTTGCCATGAAGCTCAAAACTGAGCTCAGGTTCATCTTGTTTCCACTGATCATCCTTGAAATGTACCTACAGCTTAATTGGAGTCCACCTGTGGTAAATTCTATTGATTGGACATGATTTGGAAAGGCACACGCCTGTCTATATAAGGTCCCACACTTGACATTGCATATCAGAGCACAAACCAAGCATGAAGTCAAAGGAATTGTCTGTAGACCTCCAAGACAGGATTGTCTCGAGGCACAAATCTGGGGAAAAGTACAGAAAAATATCTGCTGCTTTGAAAGTCCCAATGAGCACAGTGGCCTCCATCATCCGTAAATGGAAGAAGTTTAGAACCACCAGGACTCTTCCTAGAGCTGGCCGGCTGTCTAAACTGAGCGATCGGGGAGAAGGGCCCTAGTCAGGGAGGTGATAAAGAACCCGATGGTCACTCTATCAGAGCTACAGCATTACTGTGTGGAGAGAGGAGAACCTTCCAGAAGAACAACCATCTCTGCAGCAATCCACCAATCAGGCCTGTATGGTAGAGTGGCCAGACGGAAACCACTTGTACACATTGCAGCCCGTCTGTATTTGCCAAAATGCACCTGAAGGACTCTCAGACCATGAAAAACAAAATTCTCTGGTCTGATGAGACAAAGATTGAACTCTTTGGCGTGAATGCCAGGCGTTATGTTTGGAGGAAACCAGGCACCGCTCATCACCAGGCTAATACCATCGCTACAGTGAAGAATGGTGGTGGCAGCATGTTGTGGGGATGCTCTTCAGCGGCAGGAACTGGGAGATTAGTCAGGATAAAGGGAAAGATTAATGCAGCAATGTACAGAGACATCCCGGATGAAAACATGCTCCAGAGTGCTCTTGACCTCAGACTGGGGCGATGGTTCATCTTTCAGCTGGACAACGACCCTAAGCACACAGCCAAGATATCAAAGGAGTGGCTTCAGGAACTCTGTGAATGTCCTGGAGTGGCCCAGCCAGAGCCCATACATGAATCCAATTTAACATCTGGAGAGATCTGAAAATGGCTGTGCATCCAACCTGATGGAGATTGAGAGGTGCCACCACAGAAGAATGGGCGAAACTGCCCAAAGATAGGTGTACCAAGCTTGTGGCATCATATTCAAAAAGACTTGAGGCTGTACTTGCTGCCAAAGATGCATCAACAAAGTATTGAGTAAAGGCTGTGAATACTTATTTGCATGTGATTTCTTGGTTTTTTGGATTTTAATAAATTTGCTAAAATCTCCCCCAAAATTTTTCACATTGTCATTATGGGGTATTGTGTGTAGAATTTTGAGGGAAAAAATTAATTTATTCCATTTTGGAATAAATGTGGAAAAAGTGAAGCGCTGTAATTACTTTCCGAATGCACTGTATATCCTCTGCCATTTGGTATTGTACTTCCTTACAATCCTGTCCAAATGCCCTGAGCAGCACCTAGCAGTGGTCCACGTACCACCTGTGGACCACTGGTTGAGAACCCGTGATCTACAGTAAATGTATTTCTGCGCTGACCCCTATACTGAAATGTTCTTTTTGTGACTATCAGACTGAGTAGGGAATTAAAAAATTCCCAAATATCCAATTAATGAGAATTAAACTCTGTAGCTTAAATTGATATTACATGTTATGGTGTATGGTGCTCACAAATAAATAAATAAATAAATAAATAACTGTCTTTAACTTAAAGGCCATTCTCAGGTTTGGGTGTTTGGTTTCCCTAAGTCAAGTTAAAAGATCCAAGTCAAGTCTGCAGTTTCAGCAAATATAAAATGGTCATTTTGCAACTGCTTTGATTCTATAATATATTTAGCTCTTTTTTAATCCGATAGATAAATAAAGTGTACCAGTACTACAATCTTTGTGATGGGTGTCTTATTGCTGTGCATCACTTCATGGATCCTTATTCGGAGAACATAAAGCTCTTGCAAAAGGATAGGGAAATTATATACATTCTTATTCTTATTACACTTAAATCACTTTAAATTTATCAACAAAATATAAATACTATTTTCTATTCAGTTATTCAGATTGGTAGCCACTTATGTTGTCCTGTTGTCATATTAAAACTGCCAATTCAGGAACCAAATTAAGGGCTAGATTTACTAAGCTGCGGATAACACAATGTGGAGAAGTTGCCCATAACAACCAGTCAGATTCTCTCACTTTCCTTTTACATACTAGAAAATGTCAACTAGAATTTGATTGGTTGCTATGGGCAACATCTCCACTTTTCCTTTCCCACAGCTAAATCTGGCCCCAAGTGTTATTCCAGAGAGCATTTTCATCACCTTTGCCTTTTTTTCATATCTTAAAATATAATGAAGATGTTGTTATTTAAAGTAAAAAAAAGTAACTATATATTCGGATTTATATAGAGTGGATCCCTGTAAATGCAGACCCTCCAATATGACCCATTCCATTAGGTACAACATACTCTGTTCCTGAGCTTGCAACTGTCAGTTACTATGGTAACCACCTGTGTTATAATGAAAAATGTTTTTTCAAACATCAGTTCATTTATTCAGTGCAGGTGAATGTAACAGTTGGAAGCTCAAGAGCTGAGTATACTGTACCTAATGGAATGGGTCATGTTGGAGGGTCTGTAAATGGCCCTACAGTTTGCATATGCATAACTATTACAATAAATGTATGTCTGTTGTTCACTTTTTCAGGTTTATCAGTACATGCATGAAACCATTCCTGTAAATGGCTGTGCAGAGTTTCGTGCTCGTGCTACTGCAAAGGTGAGATTTCTCAATTCTGTTTTGCATGCCCCTGAAGAAAAATCAGGACTAATAGTAGACAATCCATAACAAAGTGCTAAGTCATTCATTATATGAATAAGTCATTAAAATAACGTCATCATTAGGAAGTGTTCACAAGCATTTGCAGTAATATGTGATCGCTAGTCCTGACCAATTGCAGTCATATCGTATACAAAGGATAACGGCGAGTGGATAATTCAGATTGATAATTATATATATATATGATAAAGGTGCCCAACTCTTAAATCCTTCTATTCAGGTACTCAGTAGTTCTAACACGTTGCTGGATGTTGGTGTAATACTCTTAATACCTCAAACATCCCACTATACAATTACATGTTCACTACTAGGACATTTAAGTAATACACACATGGGGCCTGATCCAGACCTACGCCTGCTTGCGCATTTACGCTCGGCATAGTCGTAAAAACGCTGTTTTCCATGTTCTGCACATGCACGCGGCAGATGTTACCATCAGAAACTCTGAACGTACTTACGAGAATATGGTCCATAACGTAACTATAAAAGAAAGGGTGTGCCAGCCACCCGACTCCCGTAATTATGCTTCGGAGGCGGGGTGAGGCATGTAAATCGTACAGTATGGGCGTGCTAAGCGTCTTAACTACGCATGGAGCCAACGGAACACCCACGGTTACGCTCAGAAAAGTTAGGGTAGGGTTTGGTTGGCGTAAAACGGTATAAATACTGTCGACCGAGGGTGTGTCTAGGGGAGTGCTTCGTAGGTGCTCTGGCGTAAATACTCTACACATAAGGGTGTATTATTTGCGTGGGTCTGGATCAGTCCCATAGTGCTGAGACCTTCTGACCATTTTATAACATACCCTCCAACATGACCCATTTCATTAGGTACAAAATACTCTGCTCCTCAGTTTCCAGCTGTCAGTTACTATGGTAACCACCTTTGTTGAACAGGCAAATAGTTTTTTAAATATTAGTTAATTCATTTAAACCAGGTAAGTGACAGTTGGAGGCTCAGGAGTGGATTGAATTGTACCTAATGGAATGGGTCATGTTGGAGGGTCTGTTATAATGGCATGGATGCTGAAGATAGTAATGTGTCCTGTAATGAGTGCTGCAGTGTGAATATCAGCAACACAGACAGATTTATTGCATACTTTATATTTTATCCTTCTGGGTGATCCCAGAGCTGTCAGTATGCAGGGACTTGATGACCCAATTTGTATAATTAAGTCCCGCCCTATCCTTAGCAATGCTGTGGCAGTGATTTGCATTAAATCACATTAATGCTTAGAAGTACAATTTCAGGCATCGAGTCCCACTGTGCCCAGATGCGGGAGATTTACCATTCATTCCAGGAAAGTTGACAAGTAGGGTTTATTGTACATCCTAGAAACACAGGGTGTACACATGCACAGTAGGTATCAGCAGTAAGCTAGTGATAAACATGACAGATGTACACAGATAACAGAGTACATATATTCCTATCCCCTCTAAATAAAGCAGGGATTCAACAAACTAGACTTCTAAATGTCTAAAAAGGATATAAAATTGGCTGCACGCTGAGTTTACTGCTATAATGTTATAGGGCTTAACTAGGGATCAACTGAGGTTCTGGTGTTTTTGGTTCACACGTTTACTGTTACCTTTTTGACGTAAATAAAGCTTGTCCCAAAAAAAAAGGTTCAAGCTAAATTTCAGACTGAAGTATAGCTAATATTTCAGCACCACTGACTCTAATACTCATTGTATTTTTATTCAGTATAGTCTAAAACGTTGCCATGGACACTGTAGATGGTTTCCCTTTTAGATGGCGAATGTTACTTGTGTTTATATGGTTATTTGTATATTTATCATAATATATGTAACTCAAAACATCAAACACATTAAACATTCATCATTTCCATTTGATTGATCTGAAATTATAAATAGTACTAAATACACTGTAGGATATGGTACTATGTCAGTCATCAGAATAACTATGGATTCCATTTTAGAATGGGAGAGCAGCAGCTGAATTACTTATAATTTTATATGATTATGTACAGTACAATTGCATAAAACTCATCAGAAATCAAGCTTTCAGGATACCTTGTTCTAACAACCGGTGATCTAAAAGAGTAATCACATCAGAAATAATAGAATAGCGCTTACTATATATTACCTATATTACTGTATTACACATTTGATCATAAATCAAGAACAGAACATTATGATATATTAAATATTGTCATTTCAAATAATACATCGTCTAATAAAGAAAGCAGATTAGCTTATAAACACGTGCGATCACTATATTTTACGGAGGACCAGATCCAGACTAACGAAATGTGGGCATTTTGCTGTCCTTTGCGACCTTAAGAACGTGACAATATGTGCACAGCTTCTGGCACAGATCTAGAGCTCAGCATCCAGACTTCTGTGCTGGCTGGCGGTGGGGTGGACTGCGTACGGTGTGTCTGTGGGAAAGGGAAGATATTTAAGTTATACAGGGGTCTATCTACAAACTTCATTTTCATGTGATAATGCCCATTTTCATATGAAAATGGGCATTATCACGTAAAAATGAAGGTGTTAATATTTACAAACCATGGATCGCCATGGAAAACAGCAACATTAATTAATACATCAAAAATATTAACAACAGGTAGAATGGAGTCGCTGAAATTTTCAAGGTCCCGCAATGGAGTCTCTGAAATTTTCAAACTCCCGCAATGGAGTCTCTGCGCATGCACAGGACTTCATTCATGCGAGAGTCCATCGCGGGACCTCGCAGGGCGGGTAAGTTTTGGTAAATTTAAGGAACGAAGCTGCCAGGCTCTCTGCGAGCTGAAGCGAGCCTGGAAAGGCTTAGTTCATTCAAAAATTAACATAATAGTACAGTCCGACTCTGAAGATTTCAGAGTCCTGATATGAAGACAGTGACATTTTCAAGGTCCCGCAATGGAGTCTCTGAAATTTTCAAGGTCCCGCAATGGAGTCTCTGCGCATGCACAGGACTTCATTCATGCGAGAGTCCATCGCGGGACCTCGCAGGGCGGGTAAGTTTTGGTAAATTTAAGGAACGAAGCTGCCAGGCTCTCTGCGAGCTGAAGCGAGCCTGGAAAGGCTTAGTTCATTCAAAAATTAACATAATAGTACATAGAGCCCACAGAAAGAACATTTTTCAGCCCTATCCAGATTTCTGAGCTGTCCCCATTGTAGGTTCCTTCTTTTGTGTGTGAAGGCAATGGCCACCATCTCCCACATGGGACTGAACTTTGGATCTTCCGGTTTTGGATGTTCTGAGCACAGCATAAATGGAAGTCTGCATCCAGTCCATAGTGTGATGGCTAAAATAATTGACTAAAGAAATTTGTTCATTAACCAACTTATTATATGCAAAGGAGTAGAAAACAATAATGGATACTGAATTTTTAGATAAGCAATCCAATGCCTGTAACTTATATGAAATGTAACCAGGCTGTATCAATAGAGCAATGCTTCTATTCTATTGATGCATCAATGAAGGTGTCTAGAGGTCTCTGTTCTCTTTGCTTTGCATGGAATTCAGAGCTCTCCATGAAGATATAATGAAGGCAGAGAACTTGGCTATGAATTCCCTGAAAACTATAATTGGCTTTTTATAAAGGGATACATTTGTAGCTGCCTTCAATAAAATGAAGGTAAGCTAGCAGTACAGTGCATATTAATAACATCTTTCACTGCTACTCTGCTGAATGCATACAGTAGTTTAACAACCCCTTTGCTATTCATTTTTCTTCTATACCCTTCAAAAGCACTTTCATTATTTGAATCTAGGTTTGCCTTTTACATAACACTTTACTGAATTGCTGTGGAACAGGTGCTCTGCTGCTTTTGTTGCAATAGGTTCTGTGATCTTACACTTTACATGCATCTCTTGTCTAAGTTAATTGTTGATGGTAACCACACAGAGCTTATTGAAAGCAGTCTGTCTGTTTGAAGACAACCAAGCAATAAAGCTATATTAAATTAAAGATGCCAAATGAGTGTGTGAGGACAAAAACCCAGTTGTAATAAGCACTGAAATTAGTTTGTGTTGCTGTTTTACAGATACCTAATAAAACCTGTTTGCATGTGAATGGACTGTGTTCTGTTTGCTGTATTGTATCATAATATAGTGAAGCTACTAAACAATCAGCAGCTGTGATCTGAAATTTTTAGTGTAGCATTATTTTCTTATCCTTATATTGTTCTGTAAATATGTAAAATATAATATATAAACTGTAATTGCAGAAGTTATTAGTTATTAGAAAATTAGTTCTAAAATTAACTCCTTTATTTCTTTAACATGGATGCTCCTGTGACAGTTGCAGTCCCCAGTAATGAAACCTATTATTAATTTCATATTTCAAAGTTGACTAATTGCATTCTTGAAAATTCAACATCGCCCCCTGCAGGTTCAGGCAGCATTCTCAGTTTGAAAAGCTATGGATAATTATATTCTAACAAGATAGTCAGTGCAAGAACTTTTTGCTACTTAGATCTGAATATTTTGTTTGATATGCAGATTATAAAAGTTACATTGGGCTGCATATAGATCAGTGGATAAAACAGAATGATCAATTTGATGTAACTCATTAAGCAAATATAAAATATAGGTTTTGGTTCATTTTATATTTCAGCTATGATAGAAATAAAATGTCAACAAAAAGTCAACTTTGTTCATCCTTTTAATTATAATTAAAATATAATTCTACTTTACTACATTAATAGTGGAGCAGACGCAGAGTTCAGTGATAGGGGGATCCAATATGGTATCCCTGCTGTAGCCAGAGTTTTGAACATGGGGAGACCACTCCTCTCACTCATAAGGAAATCCGACACAAGACCTGTGACTTGACCATGTAAAATTGGGGATAGCTTGGAAGTCTGTTTAGTGCAGAGAGCGCTTAGCACATCTTCACTTTACCATTTACATATCTCTCATCTCCCACTTAATGCACAAGTAATTCCCATCCTGCTCTGTCTCACCCTGCTGTCGGAAACACACGTCCAATTGCCTTTCAGAAATTGTGAGTATTTTCCGATCCTAGTAATCGGAAAACACTCCTTTTGCAGAACCATAGATGGTCCAGTAGCTACATTACCACCAGTAAAATCAATTGTTCTTTGCAATACAGTTCTTTCTTTAAATCACAGTCAAATGGAGTCCTGGTATAATTGGAATCCTGTGTAATTTGACATAAAATCCTCTTATTGCAGGCCACAGTTGCTGCATTTGCTGCTAGTGAAGGCCACTCTCACCCACGTGTTGTGGAGCTGCCAAAAACTGATGAAGGACTTGGCTTTAATGTCATGGGAGGAAAAGAGCAGAATTCTCCAATTTATATCAGTCGCATTATTCCTGGAGGTGTGGCAGAACGACATGGAGGTCTCAAACGCGGGGACCAGCTGCTTTCTGTAAATGGAGTGGTATGGTTACCATTTTATCTTTCATTCTAGTTTTGAATTTACTATAGCATGTTAAATGGTTCCACTTGACACCTGGTTTTCGGTGTTTAACCACTGACACATTGTGATTGCCTTCTCTCAACTCTTGGAGCCAGATTTACTGAACTGCAAGTTTGGAAAAGTGGAGATGTTGCTCATAGCAACCAATCAGATTCTAGCTCTCACTTTCCTATTATATACTAGAGAATGTCAGCATAAGTGTTAATTATTATCCGTGAAATCATGTTATTTTTTATGTGTGCAGAGTGTGGAAGGGGAACATCACGAGAAGGCAGTGGAGCTCCTCAAGGCTGCAAAAGACAGTGTTAAGCTTGTAGTGCGATACACACCCAAGGTGCTGGATGAAATGGAAGCTCGATTTGAGAAACTGAGGACTGCTAGGCGCAGGCAGCAACAGCAGTTATTAATTCAGCAGCAACAGCAGCAGCAGCAACAACAACAAGCACAGCAGAACCATATGTCGTAGGTGAGAGTTTTCATTGCTTTCACGTCTAACCTGAGAGAAGAGCAGTTGTGTAAAATCCATGAAACACTGGATACAGGAAAGTAATGCAATGTAAAGCTCTGATATTTTTGACAGTGTTTGTGATACTAAAAACTAAGGGCTGTATAGCCTAACAGACACTGACTACTTACTAACACATATTTCTGACCTCTCATTTTAGGCAGAATCTAAGCTATGCAAAATATCCAAATATGAGGTTATGTTCATTGAAACCTTTTCATAAGTAACCTCCTGCAGTGGCACAATTGTGGTAGGAAGGCTGAAAGGAAAAAAACAAACGACACATAAAATATTTAAGCAGAGAGCTTAGTTATAAGATTTTTTGTTTAGAAACAATTATTTGTTTAAGGAAAGTAATTGTAACTTTATACAATATGTGTGACTTGAGGAGGACAAGCTAAGGTGTATTAAATGGTCATTTTAAAATAGAATATATCCCAAACAGGGAAGCCCTTCTACACTCATAGGTGACCTGCATTTATAAGATGAAATGCAGGCAGCATTGGCAGCAGTTCAGTTGAAACAGAATATAAGAAATGCTTGTTACACAAAGTGAATATAATAAAACATACCAAACTGGGCTTGAAGTTAAACCATAGTCAATGTTAAATAACCATTTGTGACATGGAACTGGGTCGAGTCTACCGAGTGGGGGTTTCTGACTGGTCACATTGGAGAATGCCACTTTTGCAAGTTGCAAATGGACATCTCTGAGAGCTGCGGTTGGTACTCAATCCGCACGGGTTATGAAAGTGAGTTGTTTTACAAGTAGGAGGGGAGCATCCTCTCTCCCCCTTTAGCCTCTCCACATGTCAGAGTAGCACAGCCTTTTCCTTGTAGCTCCTTGTGGCTTGCTGGGTAATGACTGGAGAGAGGCTGTGCTGTGCTGACGTGACCTTTTACTTCAGCATAACGCAGACTCTCTCTCAGTCATTGCTTTAGCCAGCGTGCCACGAATAGCATTTAAATCCAGTCAGCAGTCACAAGGTATAAGAAAGGGGAAGGAAAATATATTATATTTTTTTTAAATGGAGACTTCTTTATTGAAAACACTGCACAGGTACCTGCTCCCTTTAGATTCATTTCTATTATTACACAATTTCCTTTTTTCTGTAACATATCTAAATGGAACTGCTCAGTAAGTAGGGTTAAGGGTCACCATGAAAGCAATAACTTACCTGATTATTATAACATCTACTTTTGTTTGTCGCTTATGGGCTACAGCTCTGTCCATGGCAGCACATTCTTTTGCTCTCAGTTGTTTTGCTCTTTGCTTATACTACAGGTTTTTCTCAAGAAAGAAGCATCGATAGAGCAGTGACCAAGAAGCAATTCCACCAGGAGTCCAAGGACCAGAGAAGAAATAGTTCCCAATATCCAGCAAATAGGTGAACGAGTAATCCTTTGGCAAGGCTAAATAATGAGAGCTCTCTGATATTTTTGGTAGTTAGGAAACCCGTTTTTTGGACTTACCTTTTAATATTTAATGTAATCATTTAAATTAGTATTGTGTAAAGAGGATTAACAGTCTGTCATTGATGAGTTCACTTCTATAGTCGGGTCTGAGTGCCTGGAATTGTGTCTAGAAATATCACATTGTTCACTGGACACTAAACTGCATCAGTTTTGGAATAAATCAGCACTTGTACACACTCAAGAATAATATTCTATACTGTACATTGTATAATTTCAAACTTGTTGTTTGTAATAAAATGCAATATTTTTTCCTTACAATCGTAACTTATTACATTTATACAGTTATGTTTTTAGGCACAGCCGTGTTTTAATTTTCTGTTTTGTATGTTTAAATGAAGACTGTAGCGGCTGCAAAACTAGAATACCTGTATTCTACATATGACTATATATGTAGCATTTATGACCATATTGTATAAGAGACACAGATATTATTTGTCTATGTGTGTTGTTTTTGTTTTTATTTCTTATTTTGCTGTGTGAAAAAATGCTACTTATTTATACACTTTGTTATATTAAGGTTTGCCCAGTGTTTATAGTAATCATTTATTGTCAGAATTAAATATTTTCTAATAAAAAATGTAATTGTAAATGTATTTATTTTTTATAGTAGAAGCACCTTAAATCAACTAGTAGGACATGTATCATCCTCAAAATCAGTTGATATGCTTATATACCATTTTTGTGTGACTATATTACTACTGTGGTATCATTTAGATTTTGTAGATACATTGGGCTGGATCCAGACTTAAGAAGGAACTTGAAAATAAGCTTTACTATCACACCGTTATTTGCCTCTCAACTCAATTACTGTTTGCCACAGATGAAATATGACTCCCCTGCAACCCACATGGTTTAGCCCAGGAGTAACTTTCCTCTCTTGATATCAAGCTCCGTCTCGGGATCCAGCCCATTGTCATTTCATGAAATTCAAAAGATAGTATAGGTAAAAAAAAAAGGTGAAAATAAAGTACACCATATAAGATAAAGACAGCAGTAAGGCTTTAGAATTATAATTTTGCTATTACAGGAAAAGTTAAATAAATAAGATTTGGTAGTATATAGGAAAATTGATTGCATGCAGAATAATGTGAAGGTGAATCTATAATCATGTTCTGAAATAACAATGGTTGAATGGGAAAATTTGAAGTGGTGGTAGACATTTACAAGAGGCAGAATAAAAACATAGAAAGCAACAGAAGTGAATGCAGATATATAGTTTTTAAGTTAAATCTTTAGGAAGGGATAGCCATATGGTATTACATTGTATGCCATCCAATTTTGAGCACTGCCCACAGATTAAAAATGTAAGTTCTTTCACTTAAGTTCTGATATAAGTTTCCCTAAAGTAATAACTTCCAATACAAAATGTCCAGAACCTGAGAGATTCAGGAACTGATCCATACTGGGACTTATACTGATTAGCGTGTTGTACGTCTACATACCTTCAGACTGTGTATGCACAGAAAGATGTGAGTGCAAATGCATGCTTTAGACCTGAACGCAACTCACTAGATTGTACTTCTATGTTTGGAGGGTTGCACAGAAGAAGGAAAGGATTAAACAAACGCATGCATTCAAAGATCCAAACATGGTGCAATCAGGGACCCGGTATTGGATCTCCACTGGATCCAGTTTCTTGCGCAAGCACATGGAAGACCACTCCGCTCACTTGTACAGTCATCCAGACATGACCCCCTTCCTTAAAATTTCCGATCCTTCCTCACTTAAGCTGAGGACGGATTGGAAGTCTGGATATTGCGACCTGTAATTAGCATCCTTCCTCCTAGCGCTCGCACCCACCTGCGACAAGGATCAGAAATCTGGATCTTGCAGCTCTAGATCTGTACGAAGATCGTGGCACATGCGCATATACTAAAAGTTGCTGTTATTCAATCCTAGTGCCCCCATTCTGTAAGTCTGAATCCAGTCCACTGTGACTATATATTTAGTACATTCACATTCTTTATTTAGATGAAATACTATAATAATAAGAGCCATAACAAATAATTGCATTGTAGTAAACTAGCCCTGCTGAGGAAAGGGAACCTACCTGAAAATGTATCTGTATTCTGCACATAGAGAAAGAGAGAGAGAACTATCCACAATCACGTTTACATTTGGATCCAGCCTTCCATGCAGCCAAGATGAGGCTGCTCCCCTTCCTCCATGGAACTATGCTTCTCAACCCCTGTCTTAAAACTTCTGACCTGTCCTTACTGAAAATGGGGATGGTGCAGAAGTCATGCATGGCACACTCTCATTGTTCTATTTAAATACCTCCCCTTCAATTAGGCAGCATGGTGGCTCAGCTGACGTTATGAGTTCATTCCCGGACTACTCCTTATCTGTGTGGAGTTTGAATGTTCTTCCTGTGTCTGCTTGGGTTTCCTCCGGGTGCTCCAGTTTCCTCCCGCACTCCAAAAGCATACTGGTAAGTTAATTGGCTGCTGAATAAATTAGCCCTAATGGGCCTGATCCAGAGCTACGAAATTGGCCGATTTCGAGCGAGCGTACGACGGTTTTTTGCGTATTTTCGTACGAAAATTCGCACTGCGCATGCCCAGTATGACAGCTTCCGGTCGGCTGGACGACATGAGCGTATAGCGGTCGTATGGTGTGTGAATTTTTCGCTGGAGGGGCGTGCGTTCAGTACGATGGTCGCCTGGGCGCTCGTTTTACTACAGGGAGGCGGGGATAGCCATTTAAATTGTACAGTATGGGCGTGCTAAGCCCGTACGCTCAGCGTATTATGTGCGAAAATTCGTACGGCCGACGGTAGTACCCAGTGTAGGGTATAGCCGCCGTAAGCAGGTACTTTACTATGGGAGTGTTAGGAGCGTGCATGTTTATTCGCACGGTCGAACGTACGCATTCGCCCGCCGTGCGAATTTTCGTAGCGCTGGATCAGGCCCAATGTGTATGTCTGTGTTAGGGAACTTAGTATGTAGCTCCAATGGGACAGGGACTGATGTGAAATATTCTCTGTAAAGCGCTATGTAATCTGATAGTGCTATATATAAACCTGTTAACAAATAAATTACTACTCTCAGCAGGTAGTATGATGGTTGTATAAAATTAAATATCATAGATATATATAACAGCATCTATTCTAAAATGTTCTTTTGAAAGTTTGAAAAAAATGTCAGACCAGATAGCAGGATGAGTCAGAACAAGGATGCGTTCTAGTCTAATGACAAGGTTTACTGTTAAGCCTGTCAAGCAGCACAATAGACTTTTTTGTTACCTTTGTAGCACAATCTATGTAATCTGGGAGAGCACCAGTAGTCTGAGTAATGCGATGACACACCTACCCTCTCATGTGTGCATTGTTTTCAGGTTAAAATTATTATCCATTATATTTCCATCTGCCCCCAAATTTTGTCGCAGTGTCATGTCATACCACGGTGTGAATAATAGGACAGTGCGTGAGGTACATTTACATACGCCAGAAAAAGCAGACAGGAAACAAGGGAGAATAATGATATCACCAAAATTGTGTTCTTTGTATAGGGCTTGCCGATTATTTGATCTACATAATGTGAGGTAGTTATTTTCCACTTATAGCATTGCTAACCATGCATATTCGCTAAAGCTTTGTTTTCAAAATACTGACATTGTGTTTTGCATCACAAGTCACATCTTACTGTTGTCAAGGTAACCACACGTACAGTATGCTACATCCAGAGCCCGGAAAAAAAACAAATGTCAGAGAAATAAAAGAAAGATTTTGTATTATCTACAAGCATACAGCCCACACGTATTTTAGCACAATACAGAAAATAGTTCCCTACAACCTGTCAATGAATAGATACATTAAAATGCTTTTAAATCTTCAAAATAAACCATAGGTCATTTATGAAGTCTT